>CAUYRH010027809.1:0-19863 GCA_963574655.1 Perodicticus potto | reverse complement strand
TCTATGAAATTTTCGTCCCAAGAAAGGCAGGATTACACTCTTTCCTAACAGATTGAGTTGGTGTAGTGTATTCTTGGTTATCAAAATACTCATAGAGCTTTGAGATTTTGGATTGGTAAATATTCATGATGTGTGAAAAAGCATAATACATAATGTGCAATCTCAATCCCAGAAAATCAGATATTGTGTATGTACACTCAGGATCTGGAAGGACATGTCAAACTATAAACTGCTTGTGATTGTGGATGACTTTGTTCTTTGCTTCTTGTGTTTTTCAGTTTCCTATACTGCATATATTAACATTAAAAAAATAAAAGTTATTGTAAAAACTTGAAAAAAAAAAGAAGAAACTTTGCCGCTGTCTTCAAGCATTATCTCTGAACTTTTCAAACTAAGTTTCTTGTCTCTGATGACCTTGGAAAGAATAGTTTCAGTGCAGATGCGCATTTGTATTCTGTATAGTTTGAGGGAAAAGAAATGTGCTAGAATAGGACTGGTGGTGGGAATATTCTGGGATTCCCATTTGGGCTCTAGGGATCTGGAGTCTTAGATGCTTCTAGGTTTAGATAGTTCCATCCTAATATTCTGCACTAAGAAATCCTTATCTTACCTTTCATTATCTCCAGAACGGATCTGCCTGTTAATAACTAAATCTTTCTTCTTTCCCCTTAGTTGATATGCAGTATCTATATGATCTCAGGTATTTGTTTGCTGATCTATGGATGCTGAAAACAGATCTGAGACTCAGTGACCTAGGTTCTTCAGAGTTTATTGGTGAATGCTTTATATGAAGATTCCAAGAGTTCATAAGGAGAACATGGAAGGAAATCTTTCTAGTTAAAGGGTAAAGATTGTTAACTAATTTGTTTTTTCTGTTCTGACAAGGTTGCTTTCCATTCCCTGATCCTCAGGTGCTAAGGGAAGGGTGTTTGTAGTATTGTATTATGAAGGTGGAGGAATTCAGAGGGGACTGGGGAAGCTTGGGGTTGAAAATTTTGGGGGATGCTTCTCTAATGGACTGAGATTTTGCCTAACTTTCGTGAATCCAATCGTATCTCTTAAGTTTCTAACTCTGTATTCCTTTAAGTTACCCCAGGATCCCAAAGACCACAACTGGTACCTAAAACATTGTGTAACTTAAAATGTTTGAGATTGTAACAGAGAGTAGACATATCAGAGGGGTAGATTTAACAGAGGGTGTTCCACAGGGAAGAAATTGTGTGAACAAAAGCTCCTAGGCAGGAGAAGGCATGGCACATGTGGTAATAGTAAAGTTTTATTTAGGTGGAATATAGGCAACTATATCTAATGCTCAGAAAAACAAGAGGAAAAGGCTGCAAAACTAATCAGGGCTAGATTTTTGGTGAGCTTTAACATCAGGCTCAGGAATTTCTTGAAGAAGCAGACCATATTCATTGTTATAAATACCCTTCCTGCCATTCACACCTCAGTTCACTGCAGTAAGAAAACTGTTGCATAAGATAGGCTTAAATAAGATATACATTTATTTGTCTCACCTAAAAGAAATCGAGAGGTATATAGTACTTGGTGGCTCCATCAAATTGTTAGGATTTCAGGTTCTTTTTTGTTTACTTCTCTAGAGTGTGGCCCTAGTCCTCATGGCCTTTATTCCAGGAGGCTACATATCTAATTTAAAAATCAGATATCCTATTACTAAGGAAGAAGAGGAGAATGGCTATCAGGGTAAATAGCAATCCATGCCACAAGCATCTGCACTGAAACTATTCCTTCCAAGGTCATCAGAGACCAGTATCTGATCATCAGAATCCCTAAACATCTTGTCAACATCCTACTTTTTTTCTTGAGCTCTCAGCAGCATTCAGCACTACTGACCTCCTCTCTACTTTAGAAACATTCGCTTTCCGGGTGGTGACTGTGCCTCAAGGAGTAGGGTGCCGCCCGCCCATACTAGAGGTGCTGGGTTCAAACCTGGCCCTGGCCAAAAACTGCAAAAAAAAAGAAAAGAAAAGAAACATTCACTTTGCTTAGTTTTGTAACACTCCTTTCTTGTTTTTCTTCCTATCTCTCTGGTCACTCCTTACCATTCTCTTTCATGGGCTCCTTTCTATCTATCTATACCATAGATGCTGCTGGTCTCCAGGACTCTTTCCTGGTTCCATGTTTATTCTAGCTCTATGCATTCTTCTTGGGTGTTCTTGCCCTTTCTCATGAATTAAAGAACCATTTATATATTGATGATTCTTAGATCTGTAACCTCAGCCCAGGTATCTTTCCTGAACTTCAGACATGTATATTCAACTACCTATGGCACATTTTCACCTGTATGTCCCACAGGTGCCTTAAAATCAATGTTCATTTCACCTCAAATTTACTCTTCCTCCAGTATTCCATATCTCAGTGAAAGGAGGATCTGCACAATCTCTCAAATCAGATCTCCCAAGTGTTCCTTTGACACATCTCTCTTTACCCCTTTCTGAATTCAATCACTTCTTACTACCTCTTACCACTCTAGGTCCAAGCACAATCATTGCTTACCTGGATGACAACCAAAATCATACCTACTCTCTCTGTTTCCATATATTCTATATAGCTGCTAAGGTGTTCTTTCACAAACCTATGTCATATTCATGCCTATAATTTTTCAGTAACCCATTTGTGGTTTCAGGATTAAGACCAAAGTCTTTATCTTGCCATTCAAGACTTGCTGTAATTTGGAAGGAATGGGTATTTGGAGCATCAGAATTTAAAGAAAAGGGAGGCTGTGCCTAGTGTGGATAGAGGAAAAACCTAGGAGGGAAGAAGGTGGTGAGCATCTATCACAAACTTGGGAGAAACAATAATTAAGAGACACAAAGGAGACAGAATAAAAAAGCCGACCTTGAATGTATGGAAAGTGTGTGTGTGCACGTGCATTGGTATGCACGTGTGTATCTTGAATTATCCGTAGAAATAAGGATTCATGATACTTTACTTGCACAGTAATGGAAAAGGTGACCTTATAAAGCAGAAGCTTTGTGAACATCTGAATTACATTTGGATGTAGGAAATATATTCAATATTATTTCTGCAACTGACCACTGTGCTGGTTTTATTATGGTTTCTGTTAACTTTTTAGTTGATACTCTTGGATTTTTCCATGTCTATATTCATATACTATTTAATTAATGATGATTTTATCTATCTATTTTCTGTTATTTTTACATCTTATTTTGTTCTCCTGAATAGATTCAATTGCTCATGCAAGTTTATTACAGTATGGAGGTGCTATATCAAACCAGTGAGGGAATGATGGATTAATTTGCACATGGCATAGGGGTAAGAAACTATAATTGTGCAGAATAATCAAGCTAAAACCTTACAGAAAACAAATTTTGGAACCATCAAACATTAAATGTAAATATAAAGCCATAAATGGGTTTGGGAAAAATGGAGATTGTTATAAAGTAGGAAGTATGGAAAGCATCTCTAAGCAACAAACAGAATTTAGTAATAGTAAAGGAAAAACTGACATATTTGGCTACATAATAATTGAAGCCTTCTGTAGAGAAAAATTACCATAACATGAAAAATATTTGTAATATGTGACACATAAACATGAGACACATTGTTGGTGGAATATTATTCCACATACTTTTGGGAAGTAAGCTGACAAATTCTGTATCAAAATGGAAGACTATTTTTGTAGCATTTGAGTTAGAACAAAACATCATAAATTCTAAAAAGTCCAATACACATACCAGGATGTTCCTTGCAGCACTGGTTGTCATAGTTAAAAAAAAAAAAGAAAGAAAACATCTGCTATATACTGGACTGTTTAAATAAGTAATGGCACATCTGTACAAGAAAAGATCATGTAGCTGTTAAGAAAAATGTGCAATAACAGAAAGATGTTTAAAATATAACTGGGGAAAAAAACAGGTCACAGAACAGTAGGTATAGTGTACCATCTGCGTAGAGAAAACCAAAATTATTAGTAAATGAATGGGAAAAATCTGGAGGAATGTGTATCAGAAGGTTGACAGTGGTTAGTTCTGGGGGATGAGATAAGGGTAGCCTTTCATTGGTATGTTACATATTTCTCCATTATTTGAATTTTCACAACAACAAAATATTATCTTTATAATAAGAAAAATTGAAGATACAAAAATAAATACATTCAATGAATGAATCGCTTTCAGGGAGTGGTTTGGGTTGGGTTGGAAGGGCTACAGACCCAGACTGATACAGTGGCATAAACATGGGCTTTAGCGTCAGATAGCCCTGAGCTGGGCCCCATTGCCCCACCCCTGAGGAAAGCAAGGCGGGGTGCAGGGGGCTGCGGAAACGGACTGGGCTGGGCGAGGCTGTCTGAAGCTCCAGTCCAGGACGCTGAGATTTGGAGAGAAACTGAGAGAAAGCAGACACATCCCAGACTTGCTTGAGGACAAGGTGAGGGCGTTGAGATTAGGGTTTCCTGGTGGCCAGTGGTTCTAGCCCCCTCAAACATATAGCCACATAGCAGGTGGGCAATTCTTACTGCACCGCGGCAGCTGAAGCAGAGGTGACCTGGACTAGGGTGTAGGCAATGAGAACCACTGAGAAAGTGGTAGCCTGCATGGACTAGGGAGCAGAGAGTAGCAGAGGAGAGGAGAAAACCCGGGAACCCGGTATGTTTGTTGGGGGATGGGAAATACAAGGAGGGAGGAAAATACTGAGGAGGAGTGTAGATCCAGAGGACAGAATATAGGGAATGTAGAGAGGGGTTAAGGGATGGGGGGAGCAGAGTTTGCATAGATAACATGGAGGGGGTTGTAAAGAATGAGGATAGGTAATTTTGTAGGGTAAATAGGAAATGAGAAGGAGAATAGAGAGTAAGGAAAGAGGCAGAGGGAATACGGAGGGGTGGTATAAGGAATGAGGAGCGGGGGAGGGGCAGACAAGCAGAGGCGGAGGCCCCCTGGAGAGGCGGAAAAGAGCCGGGCCACTTCCGGTCTAGAGAGTGTAGGGCAGAGTTCCGTGGGGCTTGGAGAGTGAACACTCTAAAGAATTGTGGCTGGACGAGGTGAGCAATAGAGCCCATTTGGGATGAGAGGCCGGTAGGAGTAGCCCTCACCCTCTGGAATCTGAAGAAGACTTACCTTAAGGACCAGATCATACTGGATCCATCCGGCTAAGGAGGAAACTGGACCCGGCTTGGCCGGCCCCAAGATGGAATCACTAGCTCAATATCGATTTGAGGAGTGGGTGTACTAGGGAAGCGGAGGAACCAAGATGCGCTTGACCCTTGTTTGGGAGGGGGGCGTGTTAGGAAAAAGGGCAGGGCCAGGAGACACTGTGGACTTGATGGGATGGGTGTGAGTAGGGGAGAAACCGGGACCACCAAACACTGCGACAATTTGAGAGTAAGGCTTTTTGAGGAGGGGGTGGGGCCTAATGGCACTGCGGTCCTGGAGAGGGGCATTATTGGGGTACATTGCTGAACTGAGACTATGGTCACTGCGCATGAGCAATAGGTACCGCTAGGAAGGCGTGTAGAGAAGGGCCAGCACAGAGACCGCCCAGTTACTGAATGCGCATGTGCTCTGTGGACTCCAAAGAAAGGGCTTGGGCTGGGAAAGCGGGCGGGGCTGAGACGGACTCGCGCAACGTATGCGCATGCGCTCTATTGACCTGCGGCTGGGGGGGTGCACTGGGAAAAGGGGCGGGGTCCTCAGAGCTGCCGCGCTGGCACATCTTCCTCGAGAAGGGGAGGGTGCGGCTGCCGAGAATTAAGACCTAGACGCTTTGGGTTCCTGTATCTGAGAACCTAGTTGTTGGAGGTGGGAGAGGGGTTTGGGATTGGGGCCTTAGGGCAGGTGAGGATCAGCCTCACATCAGAACACGGGATAGGAAGTTCACTGGGCTCTCCACTTGACCCTGGCCTTCTCTTCAGGCTCAGCTTTTGACAGCCAACTTGAGACATGTCTGACGCAAGGGAGAATGGTGCGGGTCTAACTCGCTGCCAGGTAAGGCCTATTTCTGTGTCCTTCCCAGCTGCTTTTCGCTGCAGTCGCTGTTGCTGTCTTCGTCTCTTGGCACTTCTTGTCCTCCTTCCACTTGCCTGCCCAGTGTATCCCCAGTGGAGGGAGGGAAAGAAGGTGAGGGGCCCTTCTTCTGCCATTATTTCTGGCTCAGAAGAAGGGGAGGCCTTGGGCTGAGTTGGACAGTGCACTGCAGGTAGGAGTCAGTACAGATCAGAGAAGTGTGGCCTTGGAATTTTGGAGCCATTTGCCTAGTTGACGGTAGGGAGAAGGTTCGTGAGATTCCCTGCTTCCTCTTGTAGGCTGAAGCTTCAGAAAGGGACAATGGGTCGATGATGCAGACCCTGTTGACAGTGACCCAGAATTTGGAGGTATCAGAAACCCTGAAGACCACAAAGGCACCAGAGATCTCAGAGGATGTGAAGGTCTCAAAAGCCCCAGGGATCTCAAAAGCCACAGAGATCTCAAAGACCCCGGAGACTCAGGAGGTAGCTACCCAGGCCTCACCTACCACTCAGATGACTGACACCCAGGTTCTAACAGCTGAAAACAAGAGTCCAACAGCTGACACCAAGAAACAGAATCCTGACCTGCAGCCTGCCACTGAGACTAAAAAAGTCAGCTGTGTGGCTGATACGAAGGTCAATACAAAGGCCACAGAGAGTGAGGCTATTGCCTCTCAGGCTCCAGCAGATGAACCTGAACCTGAGAGTACAGCTCCCCAGGCTCAGGAGAATCATGATACTCGGCCCAAGATCAAGGCCAAGAAAGTCCGAAAGGTAAGACCTCTGTAATCACTACCTTTGCTTTTCCACGCCTTTCGTTTGGTTCATTTGTTCCACAAACATTTAGAAAGATCTCTGTGTTCTTTAAGGATGAGGGAGCACTGAGAGAAATATGATGTAATTCCTGTGTTCACAGAGCTCACAGACTGATAGAGAGATGAGACAGGAATATACATAGCTGAAAAGTGAATGTAATGTGGTTAATATTCGCATAGTAGCTGACAGGTTTTAGGCCTTGAGCTAGGTGCATTCATGCAGGTTATCTTGTTAAATTTTGAAAGTAAATCTTATAGTTCCAATTTTATAGAGAAGGAAGCTGAGTCCCAGAGGGATGAAGTGACTTGTCCAGGGTATCTCATTCAGAGCCCTTGGTGGACACAGAAAGATAAGTCTCAGTCCCCACCCTTGGGTTGCTTTTGGCCTGCTGGGGAGATGAAAATCCTGGCTAGAAGTTAGTGAGAAACAAACCAAGGACTTAGCATGGTCAATGTCTAGTGAGTAAGGCTATTACTGAAAGGGTGGAATTAGAGGGTATTTATTGGAAGAGGGTGAAGAAAAAGGACCAATTGCTTCATCTGGTGATGTTGAGCTTCCTATATGTTGATACAGGTGAAACATCTGGATGGAGAAGAGGATGGAAGCAGTGATCAGAGTCAGAGTTCTGGAACTACAGGTGGCCGAAGGGTCTCAAAGGCCTTAATGGCCTCAATGGCTCGCAGGGCTTCAAGGGGTCCCATAGCCTTTTGGGCCCGCAGGGCATCAAGGACTCGGTTGGCTGCTTGGGCACGGAGAGCCTTGCTCTCCCTGAGGTCACCTAAAGCCCGTAGGGGCAAGGCTCGCCGTAGAGCTGCCAAATTGCAGGCATCCCAAGAGCCTGAAGCACCACCAACTCGGGATGTGGCCCTTTTGCAAGGGAGGGTAAGAACTCTGTCCTCTTCATTCTGGCTTTTCTACTGTCTTGGCTGCCTTCTCTGCCATCCTCTCAGGCTTTCTGCAAACCAATTTTGATTTTTCCTTCTTTTTCTACTCTCTTAGGCAAATGATTTAGTGAAGTACCTATTGGCCAAAGACCAAACAAAGATTCCCATCAAGCGCTCAGGTAGAGTTCTACTAACCCTCCCCCTACTCCAAGCTGTGACCTCCATTGCCATCTTTCCAGTGTGTTGGAGGACATCCTTTGCTTTTATTCTCCTATCTCTGTCATCCCAAAATTCTGCTAGCATCTCTATTGATAGCTCAGAGCCTGGTTATTCCACCCATGGCATATTTCGCAAAGGGCCTATAGCATAGGCATGGGGGTTAGCTGGCATATGTTCAGCCCAGATTCTTGCAACACTCTTCCCTTGCAGACATGCTGAAGGACATCATCAAAGAATACACTGATGTATACCCTGAAATCATTGAACGAGCAGGCTATTCCTTGGAAAAGGTGAAGGGGCAGTCCTGGGGAATGGGGGCATTGGGGATGCCTTGAATCCAACAAAGGTATTCATGTCTCTTCAAAGGGAACCACAGAGATCTGCTAATATAACCTCATCACTATGCTGATGGGCAGACAATGGCCTAGGGAAGGGTTCAGACTAGCCATGGGTTACATAGCAAGTCAGTGCTAGAATAGCTAGGACCCAAGCCACTCAACATAGTCCTGGCTTCTGTCCGTGGCTAAACACATCCTGTCATGTATTTCAGATGGTCATTTATCCCTTCCATTCCTCATTCTCTGTCTCTTTAGATTTCCATTAATCACAAAGGTGATGTTGATGATAATAGTACATTTGCTGCATGTTTACCAGGTGCCAGCACTTAGCAACATGCATTGTCTCACTGGTTTGTCACATGCACAAAATCCCTAGATACATGGGAAGCTAAGGCATGCATAGAAAGCTAAGTTTTATGATCTCATAAGCTCTTCTCCCCAACCACAGGTATTTGGGATTCAGTTGAAGGAAATTGATAAGAATGACCACTTGTACATTCTTCTCAGCACCTTAGAGCCCACTGATGCAGGCATACTGGGAACGTAAGCTGGGAAAGGGTGGGAAGTGGGGGAGTTCTGCTTTTGTTCATGCTTCTAGCCTTTCCCTTTCCTCTCTCCCTGAATCCTCTTAAGAGAATTAGGAAAGACGGCCTCAAAAGCCTGTCCCAACTCCCACACATAATTGGACCCTGCACTCAATAGTGGTGCCTGGTTATGATTGACTGAAGGTTATAACAAGCTAGGGTGGGGCTCCTGCTGATGGGTTTGCGATCTCTCCAGAAGCTTTCCAGGAAAACAGGCCTATTGTTGGTTGTCTCTCTTACTACTGAGTCTCTGGCCTGGCCTTGGTAGAGTTGTTCTCAAGATTTCCTTCATACTGTGGGTGGACCAGGATGCATGAAAGGCAGGAGCATCAATGGGGCCCTGCCTAGAATTTTCTTAGGGCTGAGGGGTGTGGGAAGAAAAGAAAGGACTCACATTGACTGGGAGTTTGTGTTTTACCAGACTGACAGATATCCTTCCATCTTCTTGGCCACCCAGAAAGAAGAGGATGTGATTTTCTTATTTTGCTGAATAGGAAATCGGCTGACAAGTCTGTGTGCTCTGCCCAGGGTCACACAGAGGTTGAAGCACAGACTTGGCAGCATTCTCTCATATGTGAGGAATCTGGGAGAGGCTAGTCTAGTAAACTGGCTGGTGTGTCTTTTTCAGATGTCTGCTGGACATAAACCTCACTGTTCTATTATTCCCTTAGGACTAAAGACTCACCCAAGCTGGGTCTCCTCATGGTGCTTCTTAGCATCATCTTCATGAATGGAAATAGGTCCAGTGAGGGTGAGTGGTTGGCATACAGGTGAATGGTTGATTGTTGTCTGAATTCCAACTGGTCATTTTCTTTCTCTGTTTCCTCTTGCCTCCCCTCGCAGCTGTCATCTGGGAGGTGCTACGCAAGTTGGGGCTGCGCCCTGGGTATGATTGGGCTCTCTCAGCGCTTGCTGTCCGTGTTGTCCTTTGACAAGAGAGGACGGTCCCAGGATTGCATCAGCCTGGTGGTCTGGTGGAGAGGGTGGGGGGTGATGAACTGGGTAGAGAGCCCAGAGTTCTGACCTGGGTGGATGGGGAAATGGTCCTGGACTCTCTGCTCCTTCTTTCACTGTCTCTTGGGCTTCTATGAAGTTCCCCTCTTGTGCTGGAAGCCTCTCTTCCATCTGGCAAATGACTGTGCTTTAGCCCTGATTGTACTTACTTTTTTATTTAATTTTCTTTCTCTTCTTTCAGGATACATCACTCCCTGTTTGGGGATGTGAAGAAGCTCATTACTGATGAATTTGTGAAGCAGAAGTAAGTGTCATTGTCTGATGGTGGTGTGTTCCATGCATTTGGCCTGTTTCAGAACTGAGGGATACAGCCATGGTGATTGCATGTGCATCTGTGTGTGTGCACATGTCCATGTGTGCAGGTGGTAGGTTATTCCTGGGGCAGTGTTGGTGAACAGGAATGGCACATGTTTCCTGCTCTGTTACATGTACTCTCACATTTGCCTTGAGAACACTTTAAGGGAGGAATTGTCATCACCAGCATTGTGGACATATGTGGAAACTGAGGCTCAGAGAAGTGAACTCATTTGTTCAGGGTTACACAGGTAGCAATGGAAAAGTGCTTAGAATATGGCTCCACAGGCCAGGCACGGTGGGTCACACCTGTAATCCTAGCACTCTGGGAGGCCAAAGCAGGTGGATAGCTTGAGCTCACAGGTTAGAGACCAGCTTGAGCAAAACATGAAACCCTGTCTCTACTAAAAATAGAAAAACTGAGGCAAGAGGATCACTTGAGCCCGAGTTAGAGGTTGCTATGAGCTATGACACCACGGCACTCTACCCAGGGCAACAGCTTGAGACTCTGTCTCTCTTTCTCTCGCTCTCTCTCTATATATATCCACAAAATTGATTCTTTTTCCTCTGCTAACCAAGACTTCATAAACATTAATTTCCATAAAGTAATGCCACAGAATAATAGCTTCAGGCAGCCAGGTATTATACTAATAACTTGACTTGTACATGTCATTTCATTTTCATAATTACCGTGCAGAATAGATGCTATCATCCTATCTCTGTTTTAAAGTTGAAGGACCTTTAACTTCAAGAGGAGAAAAACCAAGAGGGAAATTCTGAGCATGGTCTACGGCTGATCTGGGGCCCATTTGGGCCTGGAGGCTAGCCCTCTTTATTTTCTTGCAGGATCCACCCTATCCTCACTTCTTGGAGGATATGGGAGCAATCATATAGGGACATGCATGTGTATACACAAACACACACACAAAGGCTCAGGGATTCAGTATACATGGAGCATGCTGCTCTTGGCTGACTTTTTCTTCCTTTATAGGTTTCATAATCATTTTATAGAGTGGACCTTCCCATGGGTTGGCCAAGCTGCAGCTGAGATCCTGTTAGTGGTGTGGGTGTGCTCAGAGCAACGGCCTTGAAGAATGGCACTTCTGTTTATAACACACCCAACAAGAATGTGGGGTCATTGTGATGGGGGACATAAAACTTGTCATCTCCCTATGAACAAATGCCCTACATGTGTCCTCCCTGCCCCTCTACATGGCTTCTGGGCATGTTACTGGGCTTGATATTGGAAGAAAAGCTATAATATTTAGTGGGAGAGATGGCCATCTAGAACCTGTCTAATCCATACATGGGTGGACCACTGTGGTAAAGATTTTGTACTTCTATTTTCAAGGTACCTGGACTATGCCAGAGTCCCTAATAGCAATCCCCCTGAATATGAGTTCTTCTGGGGCCTGCGCTCATATTATGAAACCAGCAAGATGAAAGTCCTCAAGTTTGCCTGCAAGGTAATTGAAAAGCTGCCTGAGTTTGGAATAACAAGGGCATAGGGTGCCCCTGGCTGGTACAAGCTGTGCGTAGAAGAGCAACCTATAGTTCATATATGAACATTCTAAAGCCTCTATTAATTGCCAAACACTATGCCAGGCATTTTTTCTAAATCACTTAATCCTTAACAGTTACTATGTCATTGCCTTATTGCAAACGAGAAAACTAAGGCCCAGAGAGGTTGGTAGGTGACATGTCCAAAGTCACAGAGCTCGTAAGTCTCAGAGCAAGAATGGAAAATTAGGTGAATAATTACTAGGAATAGTTATTATACTATTACTGTTACCTACATCATGTGACATGATACTGAGCAAACAGTAGGTGCTTGATCCTCTGAATATAATCTTTCTGATGCATTGTTATTTGTTGCAGGTACAAAAGAAGGATCCCAAGGAATGGGCAGCTCAGTACCGAGAGGCAATGGAAGCAGATTTGAAGGCTGCTGCTGAGGCTGCAGCTGAAGCCAAGGCAAGGGCTGAGATTAGAGCTGAAATGGGCATTGGGCTTGGCTCAGAGAATGCTGCCGGACCTTGCAACTGGGATGAAGCTGATATTGGACCCTGGGCCAAAGCCCGGATCCAGGTGGGAGCTGAAGCTAAAGCCAAAGCCCAAGAGAGTGATAGTGCCAGTGCTGGTGCCAGTGCTGGTGTCAACACTGGTACTAGTGCCACTGCCAGCAGTAGCCTCAGTGCCAGTGCCAGCCTGACTGCCACTCTCACATTTGGGCTCTTTGCTGGCCTCAGTGAAGCTGGTGCCAGCACCAGTGGAAGCTCTGGTGCCTGTGGTTTCTCCTACAAGTGAGATTTCAGGTATTCACCTTGGTTTTGGTGGGAGCAGCAGGGGCTCATGGGGCTGGGATGGGGAGCTGGGTGGTTCTAGAAAGGATAAGGCTGGAAAATGATATAGAAAGTGTGTGAAGACACCACTTTTGGCATTTTATTCTTTCCTGTTTGCTGGATATCAGTTGATTCTTATTTTCTTTTATTTGTGTTTTCAGATACTGTTAATCCCAGCAGTCTTTCTCTTCAAGCCAGGGTGCATCCTCAAAATCTTGCTCAAAACAGCACTCAAGGCAGCCACTATCGATCACTTGAAGTTGATACTCTGCATTAAATCCATTTGCCATTTCTGAGTTTATTGGTTTTTCTGGTGGGCTGTCAAATTTTGGTATTATATTTTAAAAATGGATGAATTGGGAAAGTTTCCACTTCAATCTATGCTTAGTTTGAGGCAACATTATTGGATTCCCAGAAGCGAGATTAGCATGCCTTTCTGGAATGGGTTGGGCTCCATGTCCAACCTGCACAGCAAGTAAGATTCCACTGGAAGGAGCACAGACGACACTGAAGAAGCCTGAGGTGGGTAAGTCTGAAGCAGAAAGCATAAGTAGAAAGGTCTGGATATTAAGTATAGAACCTCCTTTGAGAAATTTGGGTGAGATTGGATGGAGAGAAAGGGAGATAGCTAAAGGGGGCTATGAGAATAAGGGAACATTTACTTGGAGAAGGAGAGAGAGACTTGAGCAGGGAAGGAGGCAATGAAGAGGAAGAAGTTGAATGGTGCTTCCTTCAGTCCAATTCCTGAGGAAGTGAGGTCACCAGAAGTCCTGGGAAAAGAAACTGCATAGACAGGATTCAGATGGGGAAGGTGGAAGGATGTTGAGCAGTGGGGAAGCCCCAATAGAGGATGATTTGGGTGGGGGGGAATGGCAAGGTGCTTAGTAATTTTGATGTAGGGAAACAAGAAGGCAAGTAGTGATTTATTTGAAGATTTGGATTCTGCTGTATCGGTCTGGAATAAGAACACAGGACCCAGGGCAGTGAGCAGATAAGTCTGTCTTCACTACTGTGTCCATGGTGCCTGACATAATTGTGGTGGAAGAGGTGGACCACGAGGACTGGGCAGGCTTGGAGAGGAAAGACGATAAGAGTATATGACAGATTGGGGGCCTGTGGACAGGAGTCTCAGTGAAGTCTATGAACTGGGGCACAACATTGTGTGAATGGGAGTGCCCGCCATGTGTCTGGCAGTGTTCTAGGTATTTGGGAAGGGATATTGAGAGTACTAGTTAAACAGATAGTGGGATTATTATATTTAAGAATACATAACAGAGATAGGTCCAAAGAGTGGGTGATTGAGGAGAAGAAGAGGGGGTCAGTGGACCCAGGAGGCCAGGGTATTGGTTGGGTTATCCATGTGAACAGTGAAATCACCCAGATAGTGGCAATAGATGGGCTATCAAAGTGCTGACAAGACACTCTGGCTACAAGGCATCCACCTCCCTGTTTTAGAGGGTATTTACCTGGACCTTTTTCTCCATAAATGCTTTACCATCTCTAATCCCCACATTACCAGCCTCCTAATCACTGTAACAATCTTATGGACAATACGGCCCTTCTAATGGCCACCTCTCCCCTCCTGTAGACTTTGGGATGGAATGTTTATTGCTTAAGAAACAGGATTTTTAAAACATAAACAAAGCTCTATCCAAAGAGAGATAGCTCTGTGGCCATGGATGGAGATGTGCTGAGGTGGTCTTCAATGGAAGCAGAGCTTCTTTCACTGTGGACTAAGCCATGGTCTCCTCAGGGGTTGGACAGTCCCTAGAATAAGTAGACAAGGTCACAGGCAGCGTTGGCTTCCCTGGGTACTGTGTCCAGGGCCCTCTCAGATCCCCAGGTGATGTCCATGTGAAAATGGGGTGTGGTGAGGAATTGAGGGACTATGATTCTAATAAAAATTGAGCTCTAAGCCCTTGGTAGAGTTAAGGGTGAATTATACTCATGAAGAACTCTGCCCTTCCCATTTCCCTTCCCTCTGTAGGTCACTGGGCTTACCTGGCTCCCCCCTGATTTTCCCTTCCCACAAAACCTAGTATTTAGTGGAACAGAGGATTGGCTCTTCTCCTAACTCCCTAAGTATCAAAACTGAGGCGGTTGTAATAGGGAGGAAGAGAGCAAGTCTGGTATCAGGCAAGTGGGGGAGTATTGGGAGCAGAAAGAGAGAAGCAGAGTAATCAGGGACAAACCCTTGTTCATGTTTTTGCCACATTTATCAGCCTGGGGACCATTACTGTAATAAATGGACTGCCACAATCTTTAGACTTTTCTTTAGTATATTATTAATTAAATGCTAAATATTTTGAGCTTGTGTCATAGCTTCCCCTTGATTAGGGTTGGCAAGAGCCTGAGTAGTTTCCCTACCTATTTTTTTATCACTCCCTAAGAAGCCTTTTAAGATATTTGTGTTCTAATTGCCACCCAATGAAACTATTTTCATATATGTGTGTGTGTGTATGCATATATAAAATGTATATTTGTGTTTTATACACGAAAGCATAAATCTCATTTGTCTTATTCAATTTAGAATTAATAATGACTAAATAATTTAAGAGTTAAGTGTGAAGGTAAATCCATGTTGAATGTCCATCCCTTCTACTATGGCAATTTTGTTCATTTACTCACGGAGGCTTTGGAGAAGGCAGTTGGCAGATTTACATAGGCTGTATCATCATACTCCTTTTGGTGACCATTCACTGTGTATTCCCACAAAGTCCATTCTAGGGATCTGTCCACTTGCTCATATTTAGAGGATGCCAAAAAAAGTATACACATGTTAAGAAAGAAAATAAGCTATATTAACATTGTAATACTCTGCAGTGCCTGTGCTCAGTGCGTAGGGCGCCAGCCACATACACTGAGGCTGATGGGTTCAAACCTGACCTGGGCCAGCTAAAAAAAATGCAAAACATTGTAATACTCAATATACACAGATAACAAAAGAGAATACAAGTCATATTGAGGACCTCTTACAATCGCAGACGTCAAAGCTAACTTGAGTATTACCAATTCAATAATGGGAGTGAGAATCTATGGGAAGAGCTTTGTAAACCGGGCTGGTGCACTGTGCCCATGAGCACAAAGGTTGGGGCAGCTTGCACTTGCATGCCAGGAAGGCACACCATGTGGAGATGACCACGTGTCTGACCAAGAGGACAGGATGAGAGGATCCAACTGAGATGACCCTGCTGCAGGTGCCTCTGACACTGTGCTGACAGGCACATGAGGACAGTCAGACGTCAGAATCTGAGGAGCAGATGGGAGATTCAGAGGTCAGGGGATCTTGCCTGGAAGTAAGTAATGGATCCTTGTGGACCAGGCCTTTTGGGGCCATTCCTTGCCTAGGACACTTCCCACCTCCAGTGGAGAGCTTAGACACAGGTAGGAAGGCCTGGCTTTCAGTCTTGGCTCTGCTGGTACCTGCCATGAGCCCTGGGGTCACTCTCTGCTCCTCTCTGGGCATCAGTTTCCTCATCCATAAATAGGTGATGGCAATGCCCACCTCATGGAGCTGTTATGAAGATTAAATGAGGCCACACAGGTGAAAGCAGATTACACCATGACTGGACATAGGTGTCCAATAAATGACAATAATGACAGTACACGTTCCTCTTATATTTCACTTCTCACTTGTTCTACCCCAGGTGGTCCTCCCAGAAGGAACAACACCTGTGCTAACAAGGTGCAGGGCCAAGTGCTTGGGCAATGCACACCTTTCTTTAGTGAGCACCAAGCTTGTGCACATCAATGTGGTTGGCTGGGGAGAAGAGACAACAGGAGAGTCAGATGGGTCAGACCTGGTTCCTCCAGTTCAGGACCCAAGCAGTGGCCAGCCACACCTGGACCAACTCAGACAACCCCTCTAGATGCATGGGACCCTTCCTATGTATTTGTCCCAAGCTGAGAGGCCAGAATCTCCTCCAATACAGCCTTTGAGGTTGAATTCACTCTTGCTGGGCCAGCATAGGTAAATGCAGAAGGTTGTGATGTGGTTCGTTGTTCATGAGGTAGTAGACTGTACAGACTGGATATGGTCCTGCAGTCCTGCACTCAGTTCGCTAGTTCACTAAGTAGTGCGTTCCCACATCAAAGATCTTTTTTTTTTCCTCCTTTTTTTTTTTTTATTAAATCATAGCTGTGTACATTAGTGCAATCATGGGGTACAATGTACTGGCTTCATACACAATCTGAAACATTTTCATCAAACTGTTTAACATAGCCTTCATGGCACTTTCCTAGTTATTGTATGAAGACATTTTTATTCTGCATTTGGTAAGTTTCATCTGTACCCTTCTAAGATGCACCATAGATGTGATCCCACCAATTACCCTCCCTCCTCCTATCCTCCCCTCTTCCCTCCTCTCCCTTGCCCCTTTCCCATATTCTTGTGCTATAGTTGGGTTATAGCCTTCATATGAAACCTATAAATTAGCTTCATAGTAGAGCTGAATACATTGGATACTCTTTGTTCCATTCTTGAGATACTTTGCTAAGAAGAATATGTTCCAGCTCCATCCGTGTAAATAAGAAAGAGGTAAAGTCTCCATCTTTAATTTATTAATCCATTCGTGAGTCAATGGGCACTTGTGCTTCTTCCATGACTTAGCAATTATGAATTGGGCTGCAATGAACATTCTGGTGCAGATGTCTTTGTTATAATGTGATTTTTGGTCATCTGGGTATATACCTGACAATGGAATTATAGGATCGAATGCCAGGTTTATTTTTAGATTTCCAAAGTATTCTCCAAACATCCTTCCAAAAGGAACATATTAGTGTGCATTCCCACCAGCAGTGTAGAAGTGTTCCCTTTTCTCCACATCCACGCAAACATCCCTGGTTTGGGGATTTTGTTAAGTGAGTTAATCTTACTGGAGTTATGTGATATCTCAAAGTAGCTTTGATTTGCATTTCTCTGATGATTAAGGATGGTGAGCATTTTTTCATGTGTCTATAGGACATGTGCCTATCTTCTTCAGAGAAGTTTCTCTTCAAGTCCTTTGCCCACCCTGAGATGGGATCACTTGTTCTTTTCTTGCTAATACGTTTGAGTTCTCTGTGGATTCTGGTTATTAAACCTTTGTCAGAGACATAACTGGCAAATATCTTCTCCCACTCTGAGGGCTGTCTGCTTCCTATACTTACTGTGTTCTTTGCTGTGCAGAAAATTTTTAGTTTGATCAGGTCCCAGTAGTGTATTTTTGATACTGCTTCAATTGCCTGGGGAATCCGCCTCATAACATATTCACCCAAGCCGATTCCTTCAACAGTTTTCCCTGCACTTTCTTCTAGTATTTTTATAGTTTCGTGTCTTAAGTTTAAATCTTTAATCCAGTGAGAGTCTATCTTAGTAAATGGTGAAAGGTGTGGGTCCATTTTCAGCCTTCTACAGGTCGCCAACCAGTTCACCCAGCACCATTTGTTAAATAGGGAGTCTTTCCCACTGAAATTTTTAATGGACTTGTCAAATATCAAATAATGGTAAGCAGCTGGATTCATCTCTTGGTTCTCTATTCTGTTCCAAACATCTACCTCTCTGTTTTTGTGCCAGTACTATGCTGTTTTGATCACTATCGATTTATAGTACAGTCTCAAGTCTGGTAGCATGATTCCTCCTGCTTTGTTTTTATTTCTGAGGAATGTCTTGGCTATTCGAGGTTTTTTCTGATTCCATATAAAACGAAGTATTATTTTTTTGAGATCTTTAAAATATGACAATGAAGCTTTAATAGAAATTGCATTAAAATTATATATTGCTTTTAGTAGTATAGACATTTTAACAATGTTGATTCTTCCCAGCCATGAGTATGGTATGTTTTTCCATTTGTGAACATCTTCAGCTTTTTCTTTTCTTAAAGTTTCATAGTTCTCTTTATAGAGTCCTTTCACATCCTTTGTTTGATAAACTCCCAAATATTTCATCTTCTTTGGCACTACTGTGAAAGACATAGAGTCCTTGACTGTTTTTTCAATTTGGCTATTGTTGGTATATATAAAGGCTACAGATTTATGTGTGTTGATTATGTAGCCTGAGACAATGCTGTATTCCTTGATCACTTCTAAAAGTTTTGTAGTAGAATCCCTGGTGTTTTCCAGATATACAATCATATCATCTGCAAATAGTGAAAGTTTGATCTCTTCTGACCCTATGTGGATACCCTTGATCGCCTTTCCTTCCCTAATTGCAATGGCTATAACTTCCATTACAATGTTAAGGAGCAATGAATACAATGGGCATCCTTGCCTGGTTCCTGAGCTAAGTGGAAATGATTTCAATTTAACTCCATTCATTATGATATTGGCTGTGGGTTTGCTGTGGGAGGCTCAGTGGGCACAGGGCTCAGAGGCGCAATGTCGCCAGCGGAGTCCCTGGCCGGAGCAGACATGCAGAGCCCCGGCAGGCATGGGCACAGAGGTGTCTAGTTGTTGGCAGTGTCCCTGGCCGGGCGTGGGAGGGGAGTGCGGAGGCTTTGTGTAGTCCCGGAGTCTCTTGGTGGTGGGGAGTTTATTCCCACATACAGGGAGGAGGGTGCTGCTTAAGATTCTGTTCCCTCAGTCTCAGCAGGGATTAGGCTTCTGGTTCATCAGATAAGCAGGGGAAAGGTGTACTGGAAATTCAGACTGGCACGGAAGACTTTAGTGCAATTTTTCTGCCTAGGAAGAGAGTGTTCAGAGTCACAGCAGGGTTCCTCTGAGGAAGTGGTCTCCACTTCCCACAGCACTCTCCCTTGGGGTGAGACAAGAGGTCCACAGTTCACCGCTTGTCTATAGAAAACCTGCAGGAGCAAACAAAGAGAAAAAAGAAAGGAAAAAGAAAAACCACAGCACTCTTGGGGGACACCTTTCCTTTCAGATGAATTTTGTACCTGAAGCTTGCTTTCTTAGTGTCGCAGCTTTCCTCAGCAGAGGTGACCTGCACTTATCACTTCTCTCTCTTGGCTGGGCTCCCAGTCTTCAGCTTAATTGGATAGTTGCTGGAAGTTATCTTTCCTTTTGGACAGGACCCACTTTCAGAAGCTGCTTCCAGTCAGCCATCTTGCCCCTCCCACTCTTATTGTGCTTTTCCGAGCTTTGGTTTTCAAATAATCTTATAAAGCATTTTGATGGCATGAGCATGCTTGAGAAACAATGAATTGATTCTCCAGCTCACCTATTGTCAAAAGTGCTGCAATAACTTGGGCATGCTGATAGCTCTTTGACATACTGATTTCATTTCCTTTCACTATATACCCAGTAGTAGGATTGCTGGATCATACAGTAGTTCTATTCTTAACTTTCTGAGAAACCACTGTAATGCTTATTGTAATCACTGTACTGATTTTCATTCCTCCAAAAATGCACACACGTCCCCTTTTCTCTCCTTCCTCACCAACATTTGTTTAT
>CAUYRH010027805.1:0-26784 GCA_963574655.1 Perodicticus potto | reverse complement strand
AAAGAGGTAAAGTCTCCATCTTTCTTTAAGGCTGCATAGTATTCCATGGTATACATGTACCACAGTTTATTAATCCATTCATGGGTTAATGGGCACTTAGGCTTCTTCCATGACTTAGCAATTATGAATTGGGCTGCAATAAACATTCTGGTACAGATGTCTTTGTTATAATGTGATTTTTGGTCTTCTGGGTATATACCTAGTAAAGGAATTTATAGGATCGAATGGCAGGTCTACTTTTAGATCTCTAAAACTAGAATGTATCATTGTGCATTCCCACCAGCAGTGTAGAAGTGTTCCCTTTTTGCCATATCCACGCCAACATCTCTGGGTTTGGGATTTTGTCATGTGGGCTAATCTTACTGGAGTTAGGTGGTATCTCAAAGTAGTTTTGATTTGCATTTCTCTGATGATTAAGGATGGTGAGCATTTTTTCATGTGTCTGTAGGCCGTGCTCCTATCTTCCTTAGAGAAGTTTCTCTTCAAGTCCTTTTCCCACCCTGAGATGGGATCACTTGTTCTTTTCTTACTAATACATTTGAGTTCTCTGTGGATTCTGGTTATTAAACCTTTGTTGGAGGCATCACCTGCAAATATTTTTTCCCATTCTGAGGGCTGTCTGCTTGCTTTACTTACTACATTTCTGGCTGAGGCTCAGGAATGCAGACAGGGCCCAGCTGGAGAGTTCTGCTCATATACTGTCTCTCCACTGCTTGTGGCTGAGTTGGAAGGTTCAAGAAGTCTTCATTTGCACGTCCAATGGGTCATTGCTCATCCCTTTGGCTTCTCTCTCTCTTCATGTGTTTTCCTCACAGGAGCTCTCTAAGCAGGATAGCCAGGCCTTCCTTACAGCATGGCCAATGGGTTGCAAAAGGAAAAGACCCAACATGTAAGCCCTTCTCAAGTCTCCACCTGTGTCCCATTTGCTAATGTCCTATTGGCTACACAAATCACATGGCCCAGCTCCAGTCCCCATGGGAGGAGACTACACAAACAGGGATACGAGGAGGCATGGCTCTTTAGCCAGTGGTGTGGACTTGGCACACCAATAAGCTTAGCACAAGTTCTATAGCTCTGAGAGCCAGAAGACTCCCTTTAGGTTGGGAGAGGCAGGATCAGCCTAGGAATCCAAGCAGAGAGAACCATCTGCTACCCTGGAACACTCTGGAGTCTTACTAGTTGCTGAAGAGCCTGACTGGTTGTTTCACGTGACTCCATGGTAATCAGTAGTAAGTCATCTCTACCTCGGAGGCCATCACAATAAGAAACCTCCAGAACTCAGAGCCAGAGAACAAAGTATCCTGAACAAGCCTGAAAAGGAATGACAAGTCAGAAAGAAGTTCCCTGAGTCTAGGATGGGATCTAGACCCTACAGAGGGAAAACACCACCTCTTCCTAGCCTCTCAAGTGTGTTCTGCACCACCTCCTAGAATCCCCAGCTCCAGGTGGCCAGTGGGGCACCTTTAATGGTCTCCGTCTCTTCCCTGCCATCCATGCTTTCTCATATATGTCACCTCCAAAATAAACCACCTACATTTACACCTAGCCTCAAGACCTGCTTCTGAGGAAACCCACGTTAAGACATTGAGGAACCTGGGCCATTGGATGATCTCAAGAGTCATTCCCAGCTTGCAAGTCCCATGATCTGATCAGTGATGTGGTGGTGTCTTGGTGGTGTCTTGTGTGGTGTTGAACTTGGCCTTAGAGAGGTGTGGACTTGAGCCCAAGTTCCGCTGCTCACCAATTCCATGGAGCTCTCGTTTGCAAGGAAAGTTACCAGCTTTCCTTCTTAGCCCTGTATGCACATGCTACTCCTCTCCTCAAGAGATGAAGTCTACTTTCCCTGTCCTCAATTCTGGGCTGGCCCTGGGCTGTCCTGGCCATACACCTTGCTTTAGTGAGGAGAATAAAAGCAATATTCTAGGACTTCTGAGCCCAGACGTTGAAAAGCTTGTAGCTTCCACTCTTTTGCCTTCTTGGAAGCCAGCCACCATGTAAAAAGCCCTTCCACCCTGACGAAGAGACCCCAGATATCCAGTCTCCAGCCAGTCCCCAGCTGGTCTAGCCATCCTGGCTGAGGGGGTAGGGTGGAGATGTACCAGTGAAGACGTCAAGAGGGCAGTTAAATCAGATAACTCCCCTGCATTTCTCTGAATAAGAGCCAGGGCCTTCCCTTCCCTGTGTGGCTTGGGAAATGAGCTGCATTGTGCCATCTGAGGAGTTTACGATTGTAAATGGCAAGGCTGTTGAGTTGTATGAGTATGCGCGTGTGTGGTGTGTGGGCAGGGTGTCTGAAACAGGCTGTGCCGTCGCCCGCCCTCGCAGCCTCCCCTCCCACAGACCAGGCCTCAGCCACACCTGCCCCCGGGATGCCCAGCCCAGACTGCTAAGTCAACAAGCCCCCTGGCGTGGCCACGGGACCCAACACAGCCAGCACCTTCTGCAGCACTTGGAAGCCTTCATCACCTGCCGTCTGGGACCCCCCTAGTTTGCCAGCTTCTCTTCTGAGACTCACCTCCCAGCCTCCACCTTCTCACCCATTCCCCCTCTGCAACCTCCCTCCCCAACCTTCCCATCAGCCCCTGCGAAACACTCCCTCCCCCTCCCCCCCCAAGTAGTGGCTCCCCTAAGGATGTGGCTGCTCATCCCCGCACACACACCCTGGCCCAGAATCCGGAAGATCGGTGCTGGTCCTCTGTAGCTCAGCAATGCCACCTTCACCCTGCGCGGGGCAGTAAGGTTGGCACCTCCCCCCCCTCATCCAATCACAGAGCTCCCTGTCTCTTGACAGTGATTGGTGTAAGGGTTAGCGTGTGACTCAATTTTGGCCAATGAGATATGAGAGGTGGTCTGCTGGGGACTTCCGGACACGGATTCCTAGCTCTTAGGAAGGAGACCTCGGCCAGAATGGGTCTTTTCTTTATCACCCAACACTAATGTGTCTGGTTATGAATCCTGGAACTTCTGCACTGAAGCTGACACTGACATCCCACAGGAAGGAGATGCCAGGAACTTCGATAAATTATGTTACCGAGCCCTGTTAACCTCAAAGCGCTCCTGCCTCTGAACTTCTTAGCAAGCAAGCGATACAAGGCATTATACATACTGGTTTGTTGTCTGTAGGCAGATACCCTAGCTGAGGCAGCCCTGGGCTTCTCCCACCTCCCTAGGGCTCCTCTCTGGGCTTACTGTCTGGATTTACCTGCCAGACTGAACACCTTGGTACCTGCCACAGGACTGGAGTGACCTTGCTGTGATGTCGCCCTCCACCCAGAACTGCGGATGGCTGCCAATGCTTGTACTTCAGGCCCTCTTGCGTGGCATTATAAGACCCAGAATTCCTCTCCAGCCTGGTTTCCTAACAAGCTCCACCATATTCTGTCTGCGACAAGCTTTTCCCAACACTTGGCATGTGCCTGGCACTATATAAGAAGGGAGAACACAAAGATGAGAAGGGGTCCCAGCCCTCAGGGAGCTCAGGCTGTACTCATAGCTCAGGGATGTAAATGACAATAGGGCAAAGTGTCAGGTGCTACAAGAGATGAGTGTGTGCAAGACAGGGGCGTAGGGGAAGTGGCTGGGGGTGCAAAAGCAGTTGTCACAGAAGAGGTAACATTAGAACTGTTTACATGGCTAGGATTTGATTTAGGTGGGTGAGAGGAGGACATTAATGCATCCTTGGCAGCCTCTGTCCCTAGATCCAATCATGCTGTCTTAGAGCTCTGTGGCTTTGCACTTGCTGTCCTGCTAAGAATTTCTTTCCTACCCTTTGTTGGCCTAGGAACCCCTCCAAGGCCCAAGTCTTAAGAATGTGTCCTCTGAGAAACTGTTCATGACTCCTAAGGCAGGGTGCTCCCCTCTCTGCTCCTACATCTTTGCCCTCATTTACTCCTAAAAGTTTGTTCCTGCTTTATTTCCTTATCTGTTCCATTCATCAGACTGTGAGAAAAGGACCAGAGCATACTCTCTGTTATATGCCCAGCACCTGGCCCCGTGGCTGCCACACACTAGATACCTGATAAATGTTGCTCTCTCCCCAACCCCCTTATCCCCTTCCAGCCATGTTTTCCAAAGGGATGATCAGACTCTAAGGTGTTTGAAGGAAGCAACAACTGACTACGGGAAACCCTATCTGTGAGGCAGGTCCTCCAGAGAGGGGTCTAATTACCAAGGCAAGTGGGATCATCCCCAACCTTAGAGACCGTCTCACTCAAGACCAGTGGTTCAGGTTGTTTACTGCACAAACACATCTAGCCAAGGGGACAAAGAGGGACTGAAATCCAGCAAATTCTCAATTTGTCAAACTTTTTGCTCTTGCACAATGCTGCAGCTACCCATATGGGCACCTTTTTCTAATTTGCACAAAAGTTTGGTACAGATTGACTGTGGCCCTTGTTCACTTGTGGCAGAATCCTCACCTATCTTGGGCCTTTACTGACAGGCCCAAATTCCACAGGTACCAGGACCTAACCAAAGAGTTTTTGCTAAAGAACAGTTCTAATGAAGAGAGAATATCAATTGCTGTATCTCTGTTGCACTTATTTACACTGTTCTGTCTTCTGGAAAGTACACAAAGATAATGTATCTGGGCTGCAGTGTACATCATGTTTGCTTTAAATCATGAGGGAAAGTGTGATTCTTGACATAAATTACCAGCATCGGTTACATGGGCCAATACTAAAAGGGGCCACTGAGCAAAGAGGGTGAAGTCAGATAAAAAAATCAGCACTCAGAAATGCACATCTTATAAACCTAGACAGTTATCAACCAAGCATCTGATCAATATTGATGGCTACCTGCTCTCTGCCGGGCACTGTGTCAGACACAGGGAACCAAGGGTGACAAGACAGATGTGACCTCTGTCCTGATGGAGCTTACATTCTAGTGGGAAAAATAAGTTTACAAATATACAAGTAAACAGACAAATAGGTTAAATGATGACAAATTCTAATATAGAGTGTCCCCAAAGTTTCCATTCATAAGGAAGATGGGAAATTATAGCTAAATGTTCCTTTATTTCCAAAATATTTATTACAAAATTTTATAAAGAAGTAGCCAACATATAGAAAATATTTTATAAATATTTTTTTTAAATATTTGGGGACACCCTATATGTAAAATATTTGCAAAATATTTGGGGACACCCTATATGTACAATGAAGACAGCAGGTAAGGGGCTGAGAAAAAGAATAAGGGAAATGGGGAGATCTTTCTACAATAGAGAGGTCACAGACAGCACCTCTGAAAAACAGAATGGGCTGACACTGGTAGAACACAAAGGAGCTAGTTTTGCAAAAGGGGGAAGAGAGGGATGGAGTGAGAATGTCATGAGCAAAGGTCCTGTGGCAGGAAAAGAGTTGTATCAAAATCTACCAGTTGCTCTAAGCCATACTGATTTCATAGCACTGACCCTCTTCATTTTTCTCCTCACCATCAGTGCATGTGTGCCTCCCTTGCTGCCCATACTTTAAGGCACCCTGTCTTACCAGGATGGATACAAGAAGCCTCATGTCAATCTATTCAACACAGTCCTCTACTTCAAATTCAGCCAAGTCATGGCTCAGATGCTGGAACAATTCAAGATTGGGGCAAGGGAGTCTCAAGCAGCCCAGAAATCTACGGGGTGAGGTTAGACATCCAAACACTATTCCCATTAGTCTAAGCCAGTGTCCAATTTTTGACCTCTGGGATCCCAGTTGACCCACCATTATAGACACAGAGGCCTGAGTTTTTTCCCATGAAGATAATAAGAAATCTATATATAGTCCATGATCCCTGTAAACTCCCTGCATTCATCCAGGTTGTTGGCTCAAACCTTGTATGCTTGAGCCAACAACACCCAAACCAGTCATACAAAGAAAATGATCCAAATCACCAAAATTTTCTCTCAGGAGAATTCTAGACAGAGTTTACCTGTGACTTTCATTCATTAATCCAATCAAATGAACCTGTTGTATGAGGCCTGACAAGTTCGCAAACTCATCCTAGAAAAAGTGCTACATACCTCATTGTGGAATATTACTATAGGTCACCTTCAAAGAACTCCCTGTGGGAAGCTATGCACTGATGCCAGCACCTCGTCTCCCCATCAAAGCAACTTTGGAACTCTTTCCAGAATGGCCATCAGATCTGTCATTTATTACCCTTAATGTCCTCAATGTCATCAAAATGTCTTCCTTTCAATATTTCCTTTATCTTCAGGCAAAGAAAAAAAGTCACTGCGGGACAGATCAGGTGAGGAGGGAGGGTGTTCTAACACAGTTATTTGTTTACTGGTCAAAAACTCCCTTAAAGACAGTGCTGTGAGAGCTGGTACATTGTTGTGATGCGAGAGCCATGAGTTGCCAGTGAAAAGTTCAGGTCATTTTCGTCTAATTTTTTCACACAGCCTTTTCACATTTCCAAATAGTAAACTTGGTTAACTGTTTATCCCATTGGTACAAATTCATAATAAATAATCCTCTGATATCAAAAAGGGTTAGCAACATCATTTTGACTGTTGATTTGGACTGACAGAACATTTTTGGTTGTGGAGAATTGGCTGACTTCCATTGTGCTCATTGACACTTTTTTTCAGGGTCGTATTGGTACAGTCATTACCAGTGAAAACAGGACCTAAAACATCATCCTGCCTCTCCGAAAGGTGTTGGAAAACTTCAATTCCCCTTTGCTTTTGTTTATTGGTGAGCTCCTTTGGGATCATTTTTGCATACACCTTTCTCATGCCAAGATTTTCAGTTAAGATTTTCCTGTTTCTCTATCAATGTTTACTTGGTCTGCTATGCTTCTCACAGTCAACTGATGCTTTTGATGCACAATTTGACAAATTTTTGGAATGTTTTCATCAGTCCTGTATTACTGGCTGTCCTGACCTGTCTTCATCAATGACACTTTCTCTCCCCTCAGAAAAATCTTTAATCCATTTGTACACTTCCATTTTCTTTATGGTATTATCCCCATAAACTTTGGTCAATGTGTCCCTGATTTTGCTTCCAATCTTGTAGAGTTTAAACACTGGTGGGGAGGATGGTCAGGGACTGATCCCATTGTGTTTTGGTTGTTGTATATTTGTTTATGCACAAAGTTGTGGTTTCATCATTTATGACTTTTGCTATCAGACCCTCACCCACCCATCTATGACATTTTCGCATGTCAGCACTCTTGGATCAGCAGTTTTTGACACTTCTGTTATCAGAAGTGACAAGTTGCAGTTGTTTTTCCAGGAAAAGCCAGCATTCTATTCTTTTCTAAGTGTTTTTCATAGTGAAGTTAGTAAGCAGTGTAATTGTGTTCAGTGAAGATCAAGGTATGACAGAAAATACAGAACATCTGATAATCCTGGAAATCCATTCATTTCAAGCAATGACTTACTTTTTTCTCATGATACAGACACAAATATGACAAAGAAGCAACATAATTTGGTTGAGATAAAGGAAAAACTGATAGTTTCAGATTTTGAAGGAAATGAGGACATTTTCACTAGTTCAGATAGTAAACAAGAAGAATTCATAGAGGTGGAATGTGAAATTATTTGTTCTGAGAAAGAGAATGAAAAGAAAGATGATGATGATGGAGAAGAAGAAATGCAAAATGTGGAGCCCAAGAGAAGAAGACTACACCCAGCTGTAAAAATAAAGTAGTCTGTGGCTTAGAGGACAGCATCATCAGGAATGACATAGCACTTCATAGCCAATAAAGGATCAGGGAAGACAACAGTCATCTGATATGAGGGCCCAACTAGGAGCATGATCAGGGATAGAACCCAAAACTCTATTGGATGCTTTCCAACTATTTATTGATAATGAAACTGTGAATGTACTTATCAAGTTTACAAACCAGAGACTACATCTAGTCAAAGAGTTATGTAAGGACATATTCATCCAAAATTTTGGTGATTTCACAGAAAAAAAAATATTAGGACTAATTAGAATTCTTCTAAATTGTGGTGTGTACTGGCAAAATAAAGACAATATCCAAGATCTTTTCCATGAGAATTTTTCAATATACCATGCTAAGTTTTCAGAACACAGAATGTGGCTCCTACTAAAATGTCTACATTTCAATGATGCTGCAACACATGAAGCTTGCAGAGAGCATGATAATTTTGCTTCAGTTCAAGAGCTTTGGAATATAGCTATTAATAAACTCTTCTTTTACTATAATCCTCACGAATCTGTAACTGTTGATGACAAATTGGCGTCTTTCCATACGCCTTGTCCATTCAGACTTTACATACCAGCTAAATCTGGGAAGTATGAAATTGCAGTGAATCTTTTGTGTGATTCTTTCTACAAACTACTATTTTGTGGTGGACCATATGTACGGAAATAAGAGAACATTCTGAGAAATTACAAAACTGTTTCTGAGATTGTAAAACACTGGTTCAGAACTGTCATTTGGATCAGTCTGGAAGAAATATTACCATGGACATAAAGTTTGCCTCCATCACACTGACTTTCAAAGTGCTTCAAAGGAATATGACTACAGTTGGTACTGTTTGCAGTGATAAAAAGTTCTAGTGCTGCCACTAGAACTCAGATGAGAATCAATGAAAACTTCTCCATGTGATACAGGATTTTCCTTCCCTCCCTATGTGACATTAGTAAGTTATGTTCCAAAAACAAGAAAAGTAGTGAAAGTACTTTCCACACAGCATGAAGATACAAAGATGATGGGTAATAAGCCTGATGTAACTCACTTTTATATGCTACTAAATCAAGTATGTCAACTCCACAGAACTCAGAGTTGGCCTCTAGCAACTTTCTTCAACATCATTGACATCACAGCATACAATTCATATGTGACTTTTCAGGAAACAAATAGCCATGGTTGCAACTCGGTTCAAAGGAACAATTGGGAATAAAATACTTTTTGAAAGATTTCACGCAATAGCTCTGTGAAAAAAATATAAGGTGGAACTAAAATGCACAGTCTCCACAAAAAAATATACAATGTCAATGAGTCTTTGTGGATATGCATGCAATCAAGGACAGGGCACAGTGACAAGACAAGCAGTTCATATAAAACCCAAAGGAAGAGTTATGAGACAAGCAGTGAAAAGCTTACCAAAAAAAAAAAAAAAAAGTCACAGTTCCCTTTGCCCCATGGGAGACAATGGAACTGTATGAAGGCCTATTGTGAACGCAGTAAATACATCTATCCTAACCACACAGCAAAAGAACATGCAGAGAATATGCAACCACACATCAAAAGAAGAAAATATAATGAAAAAAATACACAAAGAATGCAAAACAGAGAAACCCTCCCCCACATCAAGGGACCATGAAGCATCTACCACAGAGGTTGATCTCTACCTATAAAGAATTAATGGAAGTGACAGAAAGAGATTTAAAGTATGGCAAAGGCAATAAAGAAAATTAACAAGAAAGTGGAAAAAACAGAACAAAAAAATGGATAAAAGACATGAAGAATGTAGAAAGGCTATAACAAAGCCTAAGGAATTTAAGGAGTCAGTCAGGGAATTTAAAGATGCAATAGAAAGTATCAATAACAGAGTAGACCATAGATATAAAAGAATCTCAGAGTTATGGCTCAGCGCCTGTAACTCGAGTGGCTAGGACACCAGCCACATACACCAGAGCTGTCAAGTTCAAATCCAGCCCAGGCCTGCCAAACAATAATGACAACTATAACCAAAAAATAGCCAGGCACTGTGGCAAGCGCCTATAGTCCCAGCTACTTGGGAGGCTCAGGCAAGAGGATTTCTTAAGCCCAAGAGTTTGAGGTTGCTGTGAGCAGTGACGCCACAGCACTCTACCCAGGGCAACAGCTTGAGATGCTGTCTCAAAAAAAAAAAAAAATTCTCAGAGTTAGAGGATAAAGCTTTTGCTCTAACTCAGGCAGTTAAAGAGGCAGAAAAGAAGAGTGAGAAAGAAGAACATTTGCTCAGAGAATTATGGAACTTCAAAAAGTGTTTGAATGTACAAATTATAGGGATTACCTGAAGAGGAAGAATAATGTCCCAAAGGAATGGGAGTCCTACTGGAAGATATGATAAATGAAAATTTCCCAAGTTTCATTAAAGATTCTGAAACACTCCTTTTAGAAGGATATTGAGCCTTGGGTCACCACAACACAGGCAGAACATCTCCAAGAAACATTGTAATGAACTTGTCCATAGTCAAGAAAAACGATAAAATTCTGCAAGCAGCTAGAAGTAAGCACCAACTGACCTACAGGGGCAGATCCATCAGGGTGACAGTGAGCTTTTCAGCTGAAACTTTCCAAGCCAGAAGAAAATAGTTATCTATCTTTAAACAAAGCAGGTTTTTCAGGCCAAATTTCTGTATCCTACTAACCTTCAAAATTGATGGAGAAATCAAATATTTTACTGGCATGCAAACATTGAGGAAATTCACCACAATAAGACCAGTTCTACAGGAAATACTTAGATCTATTCTTCACACTAATCATCATAATCGTCCACCATCAAAGTAACCCCTCAGAAACTAAACAACAAAACCTAGCTTCCACAATGACACAAAGGATAAAACTAAGCAATGGCCTTACACAAAATATGAGTAGAAATTCCCCGCACTTATCAATTCTCTCAATAAATGTTAATGGCTTGAATTCCCTTCTGAAGAAGTACAGGCTGACCAACTCAATAAAAAAGTACAAGCCATCTATGTGTTGTCTCAAGGAAACACTCATAAACTTGAAGGGCAAATTTAGACTCAGGGTAAAGGGATGGAAAACAGTGTTTCAGAAAAATGGAAACCAAAGGAAGATAGGGGTCTCAATCTTATTTTCACATACAAGTGAATTTATACCAACTAAAGTTAAGAAATATGATCACTTCATTCTGGTCAAGGAAACAATACAAGAGAACATTTCAATTCTAAATATTTATGCACCCAACAAAAAGGCTCCCCGGATTTATGAAACAGACACTAATTGGTCTGAGCAATATGATATCCCATAACACTGGGGACTTTAACACTCTTCTGGAAGAGCTGGACATATCCTCTAAAGTTTAGAGTCTAAACAGAAACTAAACAAAGATATCAGGGTCTTAAATGGAAAGCTAGAACAACTGGGCTTAACAAACATATATAGCACATACAATCCCAAAGATAAGGAATACACATTCTTCTCAACAGACTAGATCATGTCCTAGGATACAAATCAAACATCAACAAAATTAAAAGAATTTAAATTATACAGCTCTAATAAAAATTTTCATGCCCACACAAAGGCATGGAAACTAAAAAACTTTATGCTGAATGATAGTTGGGTCAAGGAAGAGACAAAGGAGAAAATTGTTAAATTCCTCAAACATAACAACAATGAAACTACAAGTTACCAAAACATGTGGGATAACGCAAACGCAGCCCGAAGAGGTAAATTTATCCCATTAGATGTCTACATCCGAAAAACAGAAAGAGAGCACATCAACAAACCTAACGAATGACCTTAAGAAAATGGAAAAGTGGCTCGGCGCCTGTGGCTCAAGCTGCTAAGGCGCAAGCCACGTACACCTGAGCTGGTGGGTTCAAATCCAGCCTGGGCCTGCCAAACAACAATGACGGCTGCAGCCAAAAAATGGCCGGTGTTGTGGCAGGTGCCTATAGTCCCAGCTACTTGGGAGGCAGAGGTGGATGCAGGAGACTCGCTCAAGCCCAGGAATTGGAGGTTGCTGTGAGCTGTGATGCCACAGCACTCTATCCAGGGTGACAGCTTGAGGCTCTGTCTCAAAAAAAAAAAAGAAAATGGAAAAGTAAGAGCAATCTAATCCCAAACCTAGCAGAAGAAAAGAAATAACCAAAATTCAATCAGAAATACATGAATTGAAAACAAGACAATCACTCAGAAAATTAATGAAACAAAAAGCTGGTTCTTTGAAAAAACTAAATAAAATCAATAAACCTTTGGCCAGATTAACTAGAAACAGAAAAATAAAATCTCTAATAACCTCAATCAGAAACAATAAAGGGGAAATAACAACAGATATCAAAGAGATACAAGATATTATCTCTGACTACTACAAGAAACTCTATGCCCAGAAATTTAACAATGTGGAGGAAATGGATCAATACCTGGAACACCCTCTCCATAGACTTAACCAAGAAGTAGATCACTTGAACAAACCAATAACAAGCACTAAAATCAAAGAAACAAAAAAGCTTCCAACAACAAAAAAAAAGCCCTGTACTAGACAGCTTCACACCAGAATTCTATGAAACCTTCAAAAAAGAGCTTGTACCTATATTGCACAGCCTATTCCAAAACATTGAGAAGTATGAAACCTTCTCCAACAAATTAATTCTATGAAGCAAACATCACCCTAATACTAAAACCAGGAGATAGTCCAACTTAGAAGGAGAACTACAGACCAATTTCACTAATTAATATCAATACAAAAATACTCAATAAAATCTTAGCTAATAGATTACATTAAAAAATTATATACCACAATCAAGTAGGCTTCATCCCAGGAATACAAGCCTGGTTTAACATAAACAAATCCATAAACGTAATTCACCATATCAATAAAAGCAAGAACAAAGACCATATGATCCTCTCAATAGATAGCATAAAAAAATTTTGATAAAATTTAGCATCCTTTTCTAACAAGGACACTTAAAAAATAAAATCAATAAATTCAATCAAAATAAATAAAATCAATCAATTTACATAGATGGCAAATTTCTTAAACTGATTGAGGCCATCTATGACAAGCACACAGTTAACATCATCATCAATGGAGTAAAACTGAAAACTTTTCCACATAAAACTGAAACCAGACAAGGATATTCTCTACCACCATTACTATTAAACATTGTGCTGGAAGTTCTAGCTAATTCAATCAATATAGGGTATCAAAATAAGGGCAGAAAAGGTCAAATTCTTGCTTTTTGACAGGGATATGACCTTATACTTAGGAAGCCCCAGAGATTCAACCACAAAACTCCTAGAAGTGACCAAGAAATACAATAAGATCTCAGGGTATAAAATCAGTGTCTAAAAATCAATAGCCTTTGTATATGCCAACAATAGCCAAGTTGAGAAGCAAATCAAAGACATTTTATGTGCACTCCCTTCACAGTAGGTTCGAAGAAAATGAAATACCTAGGAATATACCTAACAAAAGACATGAAGGACTTCTACAAAGAGAATTATGAAACCCTAAGAAAAGAAATAGCAGAAGACATTTTCGAATGGAAGACCATACCATTCTCCTGGCTGGGAAGAACCAATATTGTTAAAATGTCTGTGCTTCCCAAAGTGATCTACAGATTCAATACAATCCCCATTAAAATACCAGCATCATACTTTGAAGAACTGGAAAAAATAATTCTTCTGTTTTTCACATGGAGCCAGAAAAAAACCCATATATCCAAGACAATTTTTGTAATAAAAACAAAGCCAGAGGCAACAGTCTATTAGACTGGACCATCTACACTGATCAAAACAGTGTGGTATTATCACAAAAATATACACATAGACATTTGGAACCAAATAGAAAACCAAGAGATGTAACCAGTCTCTTATAGCCATCTGATCTTCAATAAACCAAACAAAAGTTTAAACTGGGGGAAAGAACCCACTAGTGTGCCATAGCACTCTCCCGCCAGGCATAAAACTGAACATATACTCTACCCACAATTCTGAACTCCCACCACTCCCCTCCACTCCCAAACTGAGGTCTGGAAGCCTGTCCCCCATAGAGTCCAGACACTTGGGCATTTTCTCAAGAGGTATGGACAAGGCGTGGGCACAAGTCTGTGCTGAATCAGTGGCATGGCTATAAAGTGGGGACTGATAATGCAAGGGAGCATATGGGAGAGGGAAAAACGGTGCCCTGCAGTACAGCACAGTGGCTGTGTGGCAGCAACAATAAGATTCACACCCCTGGTGATATTTTGGAGAAACTCTTCCCATCTCTCTTAGCAATGAGAGGGAGTCAGGCCTCTATTCCAGTGGCAGCCACGGAAATGCAGGCCCCATGAGCAAAGAGTATGACTGAGGCAGTACCTGCCCAGGCAGGGTGCAGTGGGGACGGAGACTAGAGTACATGCTCGCAGATGCAGCATACTCCCAGGGTGGAGCTGAATCAAAATTGCGGCTTTTGTGAGCCCAAGATGCACCTGGCCCCCAACAGAGCATAGCTGTGACAAAAGCAGGTGTGGCACCAGAAGCAGCTCAGAGAGGGGCAGGAACTGAGAGCCCTTTGTGAGCTCTAACCACACCTGCCCTAACACACAGTGCAGCAGAGACACAAAAACCAGCTCCATGAGAAATGGTGCAGCAGCAGCAGCACAGGGCAGGGCTGAGTCACAGTTTATATAAACTCAAACAATGCCTGGCCCTCAGTGGAATACAGCCAGGATAGAAACACAAATTCTGTAAGAATATAAGTGGCAGCAACATCAATCTGGGGCAGGGCTGGAACTGAGTGACACTCCCGAACTTCCATTAACCACCCAAGATAGTCAGGCTTCAGCTCCCCCTGCCAGATGGTGGCAGAGTGCAGTGATCTGGCTGAGGAGACATAGATCTCCCTGTGATTCAGGCAGGTGCAAATCCCTGGCATGTCTTCTCATTGGAGGGAACTGGGCCACAGCCCTGCAGGGTTACCAGTGACTGGGTGTGACAGAGGTGCAAGGTGGGGAAGGAAGCATCAACCTCCTAGGACTAACTCATTTTCTGGGTGGGCCCTTCTGATTCCACAGAGCACCGCAGCAAGCCACACTCAAGCTGTCAGCAGACCCCTGCTATCTAGTGGCTGGAGACCTTTTGAACTCTCCCACTTGAGGTTTGGTGCTGACTGGGACAACTGATGTGGAACTCTTGACCTGGGCCAATCACCTAAGGACCGTTCAAGCTGGTACCCTGGTTGTGTAGTTGCAGGAAGGTTTGATTTTCCTTTTCCAGTTGTTGCCTGTGGGGGCGGGGTATCTTAGTTGCTTGTATTTCTCCTTAGCTGCGACTTCAACCTAGAGTTACTGATTCACTAGGATTGGACAGAGACCAGCTGAATGCAAAACAAGACACCTAGCCCCACCACACCAAGCAGGTCCCCAGTGTCTCAGGCTGTAGTACTGTAGGGTCCTTTGCAAAGCTGTAGGGGAAAAGCTGCAATCACCAGTCCCAGCTCTTGGGCAAAGGTCTGGTTAAACACTACTCCAGGAGCCCTCAATTCAATTTCACCTTATCCTCTCATCTAGCCAAATGATGAAAAATAATCATGGGGTGGAATCAGCAGAAACACTCTGGCAACATGAATAACCAGAGTAGATCAATTTCCTCAAGGAATGACAAGGCAGACACACCAGAAGAACCCATTCATAAACAAATGGCTGAGATGTCAGAAATCGAGTTTAGAATTTGGATGGCAAATAAGATTAACAGGATGGAAGTAAAGTTGGAATTAGAAATTCTAGGAATAATTCAAAAGTTGTCTCAAGAATTCAATGAATTCAAAAACAAAATCACCAAAGATTTTGACACATTTAAAAAGGAATTTGCAGCCCTCCAAGATATGAGAAATATAGTAGAATCACTCAGTAACAGAATGGAGCAGGCGGAAGAGAGGATTTATGACATTGAAGACAAGGCTTTTGAATGTTCCCAAATGCTCAAAGAGGAAGAGAAGTGAAGAGCAAAAATGGATCATTCTCTCAGAGAGTTATGGGATAATTCAAAAAAAAACTAATATTCGGCTCGGCACCTGTGGCTCAACGGGCTAAGGCGCCAGCCACGTACACCTGAGCTGGCGGGTTCGAATCCAGCCCGGGCCCGCAAAACAACAATGATGGCTGCAACCAAAAAATGGCCAGGCGTTGTGGTGGGCGCCTGTAGTCCCAGCTACTTGGGAGGTGGAGGCAGGAGACTCGCTTGAGCCCAGGAATTGAAGATTGCTGTGAGCTGTGATGCCACAGCACTCTATCCAGAGTGACAGCTTGAGGCTCTGTCTCAAAACAAAAAAAAAAAGACTAATATTCACCTTATAGGAATTCCTAAAGGCAATGAGGTTATTTCAAAAGGCTCAGATGCTCTACTCCAAGATATAATTGAGGAGAACTTCCCAAACATGGCAAGAGATTCTGAAATCAGATAGTAAACAGTTTCAGAACCCAGCACGACTCAACCCAAATAAAGCATCTCCCAGACACACTATAATTAACTTCACCACAGTTAATATGAAGGAGAAAATTCTGCAAACAGTCAGACGTAAGAAAACCATAACCTACAAGGGGAAGAATATTAGAATGACTGCAGATCTCTCTGCGGAAACCTTTCAAGCTAGAAGAGGAAGGTCATCAACCTTTAACCTCCTAAAACAAAATAACTTTCAACCCAGGATCCTGTATCCAGCTAAACTGAGTTTCATTTATGATGGATAAATTAAATACTTTAATGACATTCACATGTTGAAGAATTTTGCCATAACTAAACCAGCTCTTCAGGATATTCACAGACCCATCCTCCACAATGACAAGCACAATGCTCTACCACCAAAGTAAACTCATTCAGAAACTTTTGATCAAATTCCAACTTCCACAGTGGCAAAAGGATTAAAAATGTCCACTGGACTTTTGAAAAACTTGATACCCAAAATACTACCAGGCGTACCAATACTCTCAATTAATGCAAATGGCTTAAATTGTCCTCTAAATAAGCACAAACAGGCTGACCGGATACAAAAACTCAGACCAGATATCTACTGCATACAAGAATCTCATCTTAACAAAACATGCCTCAATTTATAAGAGAGACTCTAACAGACATGAGCAACTAGATTTCCTCTGCACCATAATACTCAGAGATTTTAACATCCTTTGGCAGAATTGGATAGATCCCAATTCCCAATAAGAAACAAAGAAATTTTAGACTTAAACTTAACCATTCAACAATTGGATTCAACAGACATCTACAGAACATTTCATCCTAACAAAACTGAATATACATTCTTCTCATCAGCCCATGGAACATCCGCCAACATTGATCACATCTTAGGTCACAAGTCTAACTTCAGCAAATTTAAAAGAATAGAAATTATTTCTTACATCTTCTCGGAACATTGTGAAATAAAAGTTGAACTCAGTAACAACAGAAATCTTCATACTCAAACAAAAACATGGAAACTAACTAACCTTATGCTGAATGAGAGCTGGGTCATAGATGAGATGAAGAAGGAAATTACCAAATTTTTGGAACAAAATGATAATGAAGACACGAATTACCAGAACCTCTGCAAGACCACAAAGGCAGTTCTAAGAGGGAAATTTATAGCACTGCAAGCTTTCCTCAAGAGAACTGAAAGGCAGGAAGTTAACAACTTATTTTTTTATTTTTATTTTTTTTTCACCTCATTGGGTCACTTTTTCCCTCTTTGAAAGGCTGGTAAACTCTCAATGCATGCTAGTCATTGTTAATTTTTTAGGTTATTTTTCTGGATTTTTTTTGGAGACAGAGCTTCAAGCTTTCACCCTGGATAGAGTGCTGTGGCATCACAGCTCACAGCAACCTCCAATTCCTGGGCTCAAGTGAGTATCTTGCCTCCACCTCCCAAGTAGCTGGGACTACAGGCGCCCGCCACAATGCCCGGCCATTTTTTGGTTGCAGCTGTCATTGCTCTTTAGCTGGCCCAGGCTGGATTCGAACCTACCAGCTCAGGTGTACATGGCTGGTGCCTTAACCCACTGAGCCACAGGTGCCAAGCCGGAAGTTAACAACTTAATGGTACATCTCAAGCAACTGGAAAAAGAACATTCCAATCCCAAACCCAGCAGAAGAAAAGAAATAACCAAAATTAGAGCAGAATTAAATGAAATTGAAAACAAAAGGATTTTACAACAGATCAATAAATCAAAAAGTTGGTTTTTTTGAAAAGACCACTAAAATAGATAACTCTTTAGCTAACCTAACCAGGAATAAAAGAGTAAAATCTCTAATTTCATCAATCAGAAATGACAAAGATGAAATAACAACAGACTCCTCAGAAATTCAAAAAATCCTTAATGAATATTACAAGAAACTCTATTCTCAGAAATATGAAAATCTGAAGGAAATAGACCAATACTTGGAAGCATACCACCTTCCTAGACTTAGCCATAATGAAGTGGAAATGTTGAACAGGCCTATATCAAGTTCTGAAGTAGCATCAACTATACAAAATCTCCCCAAAAAGAAAAGCCAAGGGCCAGATGGCTTCTCATCAGAATTCTACCAAACCTGTAAAGAGGAAGTAGTACCTATATTACTTAACCTTTTCCAAAATATAGAAAAAGAAGGAATACTACCCAACACATTCTATGAAGGGTTTTATCGTAGGGTCTCAAGGCTGCTTCAATATATGTAAATCTATAAATATAATTCATCACATAAACAAAATAAAAAACAAAGACCATATGTTTCTCTCAATTGATACAGAAAAAGCTTTTGATAATATCCAGCATCCTTTCATGATCAGAACACTTAAGAAAACAGGTATAGAAGAAATATTTCTTAAACAGATAGAGGCCATCTACAGCAAACCCACAGCCAATATCATATTGAATGGAGTTAAATTGAAATCATTTCCACTCAGATCAGGAACCAGGCAAGGTTTTCCATTGTCTCCACTGCTTTTTAACATTATAATGGAAGTGTTAGCCATTGCAATCAGGAAAGAAAAGGCAATCTAGGGTATCCATATAGGGTCAGAAGAGATCAAACTTTCACTCTTTGCAAATAATATGATTGTATATATGGAAAACCCGAGGGATTCAACTACAAAACTCTTAGAAGTGATCAAGGAATATAGCAGTATCTCAGGTTACAAAATCAATACTCACAAATCTGTAGCCTTTACATATACCAACCATAGTCAAGCAGAAAAAACAGTCAAGGACTCTATTCCTTTTACAGTAGTGCCAAAGATGAAATATTTGGGAGTTTACCTAACAATGGACATGAAAGGTCTCTATAAAGAGAACTATTAAACTCTAAGAAAAGAAATAGCTGAAGATGCTAACAAATGGAAAAACATACCATGCTCATGGTTAGGAAGAATCAACATTGTTAAAATGTCCATACTACCCAAAGCAATATACAAATTTAATGCAATCCCTATTAAATTACCACTGTCATACTTTAAAGACCTTGAAAAAACAATACTTCATTTTATATGGAATCAGAAAAAACTAGAATAGCCAAGACATTACTCAGAAATACAAACAAATCAGGAGGAATCATGCTACCAGTCGTCAGACGATACGATAAATCAATAGTGATCAAAACAGCATGGTACTGGCACAAAAACAGAGAAGTAGATGTGTGTAACAGAATAGAGAACCAAAAGATGAACCCAGCTACTTACCATCATTTGATCTTTGATAAGCCAATCAAAAACATTCTGTGGGGAAAAGATTCCCTATTTAATAAGTGGTGCTGGGTGAACTGGCTGGTGAACTGTAAAGAAGACTGAAACTAGACCCACATCTTTCACCATTATCAAAGATAGACGCTCACTGGATAAAAGATTTAAACTTAAGATATGAAACTATAAAAATACTAGAAGAAAGTGCAAGGAAAACACTTGAAGAAATCGGCCTGGGAGAATATTTTATGAGAAGGACCCCCCGGGCAATTGAAGCAACACTAAAAATACATTACTGAGATCTGATCAAACTAAAAAGCTTCTGCACGACCAGGAACACAGTAAGTAAAGCAAGAATACAGCTCTCAGAATGAGAGAAGTTATTTGCAGGTTATGTCTCTAACAAAGGTTTAATAACCAGAATCCACACAGAACTCAAATGTAGTAGTAAGAAAAGAACAAGTGATCCCATCTCAGTGTGGGCAAGGGACTTGAAGAGAAACTTCTCTGAAGAAGACAGGCGCACGGCCTACAGACACGTGAAAAAATGCTCATCATCCTTAGTCATCAGAGAAATGCAAATCAAAACCACTTTGAGATATCATCTAACTAACTGCAGTAAGATGAGCCCACATCACAAAATCTCAAAAGCATAGATGTTGGCATGGATGTGGAGAAAAGGCAACACTTCTGCACTGCTGCTTAGGAATGCAAACTAATATGCTCCTTTTGGAAAGACATTTGGAAATCACTTAGGGATCTAAAAATAGACCTGCCATTCAATCCTTCAATTCCTCTACTAGGTATATATCCAGAAGACCAAAAATCACTTTATAACAAAGATATTTGCACCAGAATGTTTATTGCAGCCCAATTCATACTTGCTAAGTCATGGAAGAAGCCCAAGTGCCCATCAACCCATGAATGGATTAACAAATTGTGGTATATGTACACCATGGAATACTATGCAGCCTTAAAGAAAGATGGAGACTTTACCTCTTTTATGTTTACATGGATGGAGCTGGAACATATTCTTCTTAGCAAAGTATCTCAAGAATGGAATAAAAAGTATCCAATGTACTCAGCCCTACTATGAATCTAATTTATAAACACCCACACTTCCATATGAATGCTATAACCCAACTACAGCCCAAGATGAAGGGAAAAGAGGAGGGAGAGGGGAGAGAGAGAATGGGTGGAGGGAGGGTAATTGGTGGGACCACACCTATGGTGCATTTTACAAGGGTACATGTTAAATCTGCTAAGTGCAGAATATAAATGTCTTGACACAATAACTAAGAAAATGCGGTGAAGGCTATGTTAACCAGTTTCATGAAAGTATTTTAAACTGTATATAAAATCAGCATATTATATCCCATAACTGCATTATTGTACACAGCTATGATTTAATTAAAAAAAAAAAAGAAGTTCGTTGTTGCTAATCATCAGAGAAATGCAAATCAAAACCATCCTGAGATATCACTTTACCCCAGTAAGATAAGACCACATTGCAAAGTCCCAAAGTTGAAGATGTTGGCCTGGGTGTGAAGAGAGGGGAACTTTTCACACTGTTGGTGGGACTGCAAACCAGTACAACCTCTTTGGAAAGAAGCATGGAGAATCTTCAAACAACTCAAATTAGACTTCCCATTTGACCCCACAATCCCACTACTAGGCATCTACGCAGCAGGAAAAAAATCATTTTTTCATAAACACATTTGCACTAGATTGTTTACTGCAGTTCAATTTACAATTGCCAAGATGTGGAAATAACTTAGATGCCCATCAACTCAGGAATGGATTAACAAACTGTGGCATATGTATATCATGGAGTGCTATTCAGCCATAATAAAAGATGGAGACTTTACATCTTTTGTACTAACCTGGATGGAGTTGAAACTTCTTAGTAAAGTATCACAAGAATGGAAAAGCAAATATCCAATATACTCAATACTAATATGAAGCCAGTAGATGATCTAATTCATGACCATATAGGAGTAAAACTCGATTCAATTCAAGTTGGGGGGAGGGGAAAAGAGGGGAATTTGGGTGCTCCCACTTAACGGGCACAATATAAGGGTGTATGGCACACTTTTTGGTGTTGGACACACTTCAAGAGGGGCTCTACCTAACAAATTCAAATATTGTTGTTTGTACCCTCACATTAACCTAAAATTTAAAAACACACACACAATAACAATAATAAATACCACTCAGCAAGACACTGTCCCACCATCAACACAAACACAGCTGTATTAAGACCATGTACCACAGTAATGAAACCTTACCAAGTTGTTTGTACAGTGCCTCCAATGTAAGCATAGGTGGCAAGTTCACAAATTGTCAGACCTGACCTGTGCTCTCCATACTGAGAGGACGTGGAAAGAGCAGAAGTTCAGTTAGAGCTTTTCTCCAACCCAGGCCTGTCCCTCCATCTGGAGTGTTCACCACCCTTTCGAGGACCAAATTCCAAGGGTAAGCTGTTATCATTGCTTCGCACCTCCATGTCCCAGGCATCATTCTAAGCACCGGGGTCAATCAGAGAGATATGATTGTCTTCAGGCAGCTCAAAGTCTCATGAGGAAGAGGCTAATCACTCAGTTCACAAAGAGTGAAGTAATTCCACCTGTGATTTGGGCTTCAAGAGATGCACAAGGATTCTGTGAATATAACAAATGGTCTCAGCTCATCTGGTTGAGGCAGGGAAGGCCATACAGAGTTTCCAAAAGGAGCCAGCACTCTGGCCTAATATTCTCAAGGGAATCAATCACAGGAAAACATAACAAACAGAAATAAAACAGGGGCCCAAACCTGCATCATTAGCTTCCCCCCCCCACCCCATAGCTTGCCTTTAGCCAGATATAGATCTCACATTATGTCTGTGTAGAAATGACCCTGCCATTAGGATCAGGTACCCAGGTTCCAGTCCTGGTGTCACCCTTCCTCCCTGTGTTACCCTGGCCTAATCTACTATCCATTCTGAGCCTCGTTTTCTCTATCTATAGAATGGGGACAACATCTCCCCCGTGGGGTTGTTAGGAGAATCAAATGAGAGATGCTTGTCCAACAGCATAGTGTACGGGACTGTAGGTAATTCCTCCCACACTGTGACAGCCACATGTTCCTCTCTTGCTATTCATGGTGCTCTCCCTGAAACTCTCAGAGCTTGTCAGCCCAATCATTCCATGGACATGCTGATACGCAGCAGTTTTTGATGTATCCCTCACAAAGGTCTGAGATTCTTGCATACACTCAGATCTCCTGTCCTTTTTGTCCAATTCCAATTTGACAGTATGTTGCAAGTGTCTGTTTGACACTGTCGACAACCAAAATAGAAATCCTATCTCCAGCTACCCTGGATATAGCTTGTCACTCCTTTAGAAGATAAACCTGGTGATGGGCTCACTTAGAATTCCTTCTAGTAAAGGAAGGAGTTGCAGAAGCCAGACATCAAGTCCCTTCATCCAGATGTGTGGCAGAAGGTGGCATTTTAATCAGCTGAGGGATAGGTGCGACATTCCCCTTCACCATGCTAGAAAGCTATTCCCCACTCAAGCCTGTGCTGAACTGATTTTTCTTAGATTAGTTGGAGCCATTGTTTGTTTAAGTCAACCATAACCTGAGCCCTGTGCTGGGGACTCCACCTGCAACACTGCTAGTTTTCCCAACTGCTTTGCAAAGTGGAGATTGTCGTGCCAATTTTATGGATGAGAAAACTGAGATTTCAGAGAAGGTGAGTAATTTGTCCCACATCACCCAGCTAGAGAGTGCTGGAACTGGTATTTGAGCTCAGATGTCTGGCTGCCTGTTCCAAGCTCTGCCCAGGGCACCACACTGTCTCTACACCAGTCACGGACACTTTCCATGTTCTTGGCCTCTGCTTTCTTTGGCTCCTCTTAGCTGGTGGGTTCGCAGCAGTCCCCACCTGCAGGCTCCAGAGAAGGGATGTGGAGTTCTGGAAGGCACAGCTACTGCTCAAGATCCTTTACCCAGAAAAGCTGTGCCAAGTGCCCCTGGGTGCCTGTGTCCCACCCCATGCCTTGCTCAATGCCTGCTTCTTAGTCTGACCTCAGCCCTGCTCGACAATCTAACAGAGCCCGGAACCCCTAAGCTGGAGTCTGCCCCAGGCTGCTCTCTCTGTGCCAGTCACTTCCACCTGCCGCACCCACAAGATGGTCTTGAGCGGAGACAACTCTATCCTTTGGGCACTGGGGCTTAGGCCACCCTTCCGTCCTTATAAAAACCTTGACTTGTGCTATCTGAGGTCCCCTTCTGAGGATATCCTTCCTCTACCGATACTTGCATCTGCTCATACCTGGGGAAGGGCAGGAACCGCCGGCTGCCAGTGCTCTGAGAGAACCAAATCACCCAGACTGCTGGTGTAAGGATGACCTTTACACCCAACTCATGCACCCCTATGGTGCACAGGGGGGACCAATGCCCATAGAAGGAAAAAGGCACAGGAAGTCCCGGCAGAGCAACATCTAGAACCCAGACTGGGTGGCTGCTATGGGTTATCAGGATATCCATTTGTGATTAGTCTCTGGAATGGTTTACAGAAGATAATGCTATAAAAATGTAGGGGTGGGGTCCTGTGGCCAGTCCAGAGCCCACTTACATAAGATGTTTTACCACTAGAAGAAGGTGTCTGCCTTCCTTAGGCAGATTCAGCTACACATCAGGGCGAACAAAGGGTTGGCAAACAGAGCAAGGGCTAAATTCCGGGCCCCACCTGCCCCTTCACCCTTGTGCAGTGAAGCACGTGAACAACTGTACATGGTGGCCCTGCACATGTAATGCTGGAATTATTTGCTTAAGTGTCTGCTTCTTTCACCAGTTTAGGGCTATTTGGAAATGAGGAGCCTGTTTCACTAATCTTTGCATCTGTGACTGTCCTGGCAAAGAGTGTGGCACATTGAGGCTCATCAAAACCTGGCGAATAAACACATGAATGAATGAATATCTTTCTGCAACTTCACTACTTCCCTTTTTACAGATTCACTGAAGCAACACTTACCTGTAGTCTTAATCTTGTCTTAATCTTCTTGCACCTCAACTCACCCATTTGCGACCTGAGAACACAAACTTGTTCTCCCACTCACAGGAGTGCTGAGAAGGTGGATGGAAGCAACAATAGTTTTCTTACCTCCTTAGGAAAGATACCAGCTATTACTGGGGTTTTATAGATGAGATCCCCACTGTTCTCCATAAATTCGTGCGTCTGAGCTTCTGTCTCCCTGGTTATGCGTTGCTGGCTGGCTGGAGTTATTCTGGGCATTTCTTCAAGTGTCATCGGTAACTTAAAACTCACCAGTGACAAGCTGGCAAATTCACTTACAGAATGCAGCTCCTGAAAACTGCTAATGATGCCGTGAGGAGACAGGAGACAAGAACCAGCAGTATTTGGTCTTCAGTTTAAGGCATAAATATCTGAAAATGAGAAATTCCTTGGAGCCAGCCTCCCAGATGGAACATTTAGTGCTCAGTTACATAAAGGAGCTACAGAAGCCCAGAGGTCAGAGCAGAGCTGCAGCAAAGCCCCCAGGGACCTGGGCCCCAGACCCCGGGGGGTCCCAGCAGGGGCCATGCCCTAGCGGGAGTGAGTGTGGGGAGGTGTTGACCAGGGTATGGCAAAGGTCCAGATTCCCTGCATCCATCTATCCTTCCACTCTACTAAAACAGGAGTGTGGTACCAGGTACTGCAGGAAAGAAAGGGAATGTGGCAGGTGGGCAGATTGGCTGTGCTTGATGATACTGCAGACTCATCTGAAAGAGAAGGTCGCAGAAAAAAAATGAGAAACGTCTTATCTTTCTCTTCCGAAGAGAACCAGGAGGGCTCTACATGCTGACATCTCCCGTCCCACGGGAGAGATGAAAGGCTCCAAGCACACGAAGGTGGCCTGATTCGGATGGGCAGGGGCTCCAGGCTGTGCAGGAGGCAACTCAAGTCACGGGACACGCAGGCTTCCCAGAGCCCATAGCAAAGGCATGGTGGGCTGTGAGGGGTGTGCATGAAAGCTAACAACCTGCTCTCAGCGTGGGGATGGGTTCGGATTTACAATGTTACCACTTTCTGTGGAGTAAACATTTCCACTGTGGCCAATTTCAAGCTACCAATTCCATGTAATTGAGCAGGAAGCTAGAAAGAGGTGTGCACAGTGGGCTGTCCAGAGCCAGTACAGGCCAGGTTTGGGCACACCACCAACTTGGAAATGTGCCTACCACATGCAGAACCCCAGAGGAGGGGAGGCCCCGGGGTGCCAAGGCCTGAAACTCAAGCTCTAGGACCTGTGAGCTGAGAGAAATATCTTGGAGCCTGGCTGGGCACGGGGAGAAAGAAGCCACCCTGCTTTGGAAAGAATCATTTGGGCTTGAGCACGAGGCTCCAGCAGTGACCATATGGGGCTGAAGAACACAAGCTCTGCTGAAGTTTCTAGACTATGTAAACCATCTTTGCCCACTCTAAGGGGGAGGGGGGGCTCCAGCAATGACTCAACCATGGTGACTGGGAGCTCACATCCAGATTTAATTTTATTTACAAAAATAAAATGCTGTGATGGCTCTTACACATGACTGCTGGGATGCAGACTCACACCTGCTTCAAAGAAGCAGGGTTCTTCTGATTTCAGAGGGGGAGAATATGTTTCTCAGTCTAAGAGGGGAAATTCAACAAGGATTCTAATAACCATTCTGCCCAGCAGAATGCAATGGGGACCACGGAAGGAAGACAGTGTGGTGAAGAAGGCTGTTGCCCATTTGTACATGTTTGCAGGGAGCTTTCACACATTTTTCTCCTATCATCCCCCTCACACCTGCAGGGCTAATGACAGTACTGCTGCACTGACTTGGATGTGATGGTCAGAAAAGCCCCAAAGCTGAGGGTCCGTCAGCGCAGAACCAGCACTCTCAACTCCCCCACGCTCAGTATTCTGTCCCTGTGTGGTGCTTGATTCACTGCAGTTTGCACAGAACTTTCCCAATGTTAGCACTGAAAATCCTGCATCCTGGGAAACCCCTGGTTCCCAGGCAAATACAGATGGTTTGTCCAGGACTGGCTTTAAAATACAGCTCAGTGCCCGTGGCACAGTGGTTACAGCACTGGCCACATGCACCAAGGCTGGCGGGTTCAAGCTCAGCCCAGGCCAGCTAAACGACAATGACAACCGCAACAAGAAAATAGCCAGGCGTTGTGGCGGGTGCCTATAGTTCCAGCTACTTGGGAGGCTAAGGCAAGAGAATCACTTAAAACCAAGAGTTTGAGCTGGCTGTGAGCTGTGATGCTATAGCACTCTACAGAGGGCAACATAGTGAGTCTCTGTCTAAAAAAAAAAAAGAAAGAAAGAAAGAAAGAAAGAAAGAAAGAAAGAAAGAAAGAAAGAAAGAAAGAAATAAAGAAAGAAAGAAAAGACCTTGGTACTTATAACCCCTCAAATTGGGCAAATAGCAAAAGATGTTAA
>CAUYRH010027804.1:0-34546 GCA_963574655.1 Perodicticus potto | reverse complement strand
GCAGACCCACCTGATAATAGCTATAGGGCTTTTACAAATGGGATTGCAGAAGAAATGTGAACAGTTTGTAGTTTTCTCTCAAATTCTGCTCTATTGGCTGTGTAGAAGCTTTTTAGTTTCATCAGGTCCCAGTAGTGTATTTTTGATACTGCTTCATTTGCCTGGGGGTCCTCCTCATAAAGTATTCATCCAGGCCAATTCTTTCAAGAGTTTTCCCTGCACTTCCTTCTAGTATTTTTATAGTTTCATGTCTTAAGTTTAAATCTTTAATCCATTGTGAGTCTATCTTCATTAATGGTGAAAGGTGCGGGTTCAATTTCAGGCTTCTACAGGTCACCAGCCAGTTCTCCCAGCACCATTTGTTAAATAGGGAATCTTTTCCCCACTGAATGTTTTTAATTGGCTTGTCAAAGATCAAATAGTGTAAATAGCTGGGTTCATCTCTTGGTTCTCTATTCTGTTCTATACATCTACCTCTCTGTTTTTGTGCCAATACCATGCTATTTTGATCACTATCGATTTATAGCACAGTCTTAGGTCTGGTAGTGTGAGTCCTCCTGCTTTGTTTTTATTTCTAAGTAATGTCTTGGCTATAACACAGTAAGTATAGCAAGCAGACAGCCCTCAGAATGGGAGAAAATATTTGCAGGTTGTGCCTCTGACAAAGGTTTAATACCCAGAATCCACAGAGAACTCAAACGTATTAGTAAGAAAAGAGCAAGTGATCCCATCTTAGGATGGGCAAAGATTAGAAGAGAAACTTCTCTAAAGAAGACAGACACAAGGCCTTCAGACACATGAAAAAATGCTCCTCATCCTTAATCATTAGAGAAATGCAAATCAAAACTACCTTGAGATATCATCTAACTCCAGTAAGATTAGCCCACATAACAAAATCCCAAAACCAGAGATGTTGGCATGGATGTGGAGAAAAGGGAACACTTCTACATTGCTGGTGGGATTGCAAACTAATACATTCATTTTGGAAAGACATTTGGAGAATACTCAGAGTTCTAAAAATAGACTTGCCACTTAATCCTATAATTCTTTTACTTGGTATATACCCAGAAGACCAAAAATCACATTATAACAAAGATATCTGTACCAGAATGTTTATTGCAGCCCAATTCATAATTACTAAGTCATGGAAGAAGCCTAAGTGCCCATTGATCCACGAATGGATTAATAAAAATTGTGGTACATGTATACCATGGAATATTACACAGCCTTAGAGAAAGATGGAGACTTTACCTCTTTCATATTTACATGGATGGAGCTGGAACACATTCTTCTTAGCAAAGTATCTCAAGAATGGAAGAAAAAGTATCCAAGGTACTCAGCCCTACTATGAAGCTAATTTGTAGCTTTCATATGAAGGCTATAAACCAATTATAGCACAAGAATATGGGTAAAGGGGCAAGGGAGGGGTGGGGAGGGGAGAGGATGGGTGGAGAGAGGGTAAATTGTGGGATCACACTTAATGGTTCATCTTAGAAGGGTACAGGTGAAACTTACTAAATGCAGAATACATGTGTTTTCATACAATAACCAAGAAAATCCCATGAAGGTTATGTTGAACAGTTGGATGAAAATATATCAGATTGTATATGAAGCCAGAACATTGTACCCCATGATTGCACTAATGTACACAGCTATGATTTAAAAAAAAATTCTGCTCTATTACCTGATGATAGACATCGCACTTCAGAACTTCCAGCTCTTTGATGAAGTGTATATATTTTATATTTTTATTAGAAAATTCTTAATGGTTTCTTGTGCAAATGGGGCCAACTAGCCAATTCTGAAAGCAGATGTATAGACCCGTGTACACTATTGAGGGTGTACAAAAAGTTCCATGTGTACTCCATGGAGTGCAGTAGGTGAACTTCTGAGAGATTGATGGAGTGGAGCTAATGGGAGATTAGTGCAAATGGGGTGCATGTAACAGACACCTACCCATTCCAGAAAGGTCAACGTAGAACCTGTTTTCTAGCAGACATTTCTTTCTTTCAAAGCACATTAAAATTATACACAACTTTCTAGCAATATTATTCTTCCGAAGGCTTTTGTACATATTATTGCCTTTAATTGTCATAAAACTCTGTGAGAGAGGGCGGTCTTAACACCCCCAATCATTTATAGCAAAGAGAAAACTGTGGTTTGGAGAAATATGTGGTTGGGGAGACAATACACTCAGGGGCTTAATCAGATAGCCCCTTTCATCCTACGTGTTTGTATAAAGGACCCAGCAAGTTCCCAACCCAAGTGGGTTTTTGTTCCTGGTATTTTTTCCCCACCTTTCAACAAGTGTCTGCTCTAGAAGTCTGAACTCTCCAAGGCTACTGAGCAATTTCCTGCTTTTTAGGCATCAGGCGTCTCCCGTGATAGCTATGAATTTGGTTTGTAAGTTCTCTAAAGCTAATACTGAAGATCTTCTCCAGAACGTTTTTACCATGGCTTCTTGTCTTCTTTTTACAATTGCATATCAGCTAAGATAGACACAGAACTTTCCTAAATTTTTATGAAAAGAGGCAATACCTTACAATTTGTTGTGAGAATGCAGATGTATTTATGATTCCCCAGAAACTACTTTCTCCTTCTGGCACACCGTGGGCAGATGCTTAGCAATGAGGGTTTGGACAAGATTGGGCTTCAGGGTAGGGATTCCTATTGGATGATCCAATAAGCCACATCCCTCTTCCCAGCTGAGATTGGCTCTGAGATGCATTCCTGACCGAAGCTGCTCCAATGAGAGGGTGACTCACAGGTGGGAAACTTTAGGTAGAGGTGCTGGGTTTTTTTCCTGAAACTGCGGTTCTCGTGTCCTTACAAGACCTGGACACGCTTAGATTTATTTTGTTATCTCAAGGAGATAACCTGGAACTACTGAAGTTACCAGGTGAACTTTAGCCCTTAAGAACTGGGTCTATGATGACATCCTTTGAGCACTAGAAAATTATGTGAGCCAATAAATTATTTTTATTGTTTAAGCCAACTTTGCTAAGTTTCCTGCCTTGTACAATGTGTACTTGGCCTTAGTGACTCTCTTCTGATAAATACTGTCTCCCTTTTTTCATTTTTCACCACTCTTGTCCATTGGAGTATGATACCTGAAGTCCAAGGGCCTATATGTTACTGCCACCGTCAGTACTTACCTGCAGTGCACACTTGAGTAAGTAAATATCCCATGACATACATTTGTAAAAGAGTAATGTGAAAAATAATGTTTAGCCTACAGTTTGATGGTAGAATCAAATGAAATAATGGTTATTAAAATACTACACAAGCATTAATTATCATTCTGAATAGTGCTAATTTAATCTAGAAATTATTGTCAAGCCCATTTCCCCTAAGTTCTTTCCAGAGATAAATGTATAAGGATTTGGTAATAGTTCTATAACGAGGTAGAAGGGTAGAAACAAGAAGGGTTTTTTCCTTTACTTTTATTTTTATTTATTTATTTATTTTTTGCAGAGAGGTCAGAGAATAATCAAATGCTACTGTCATAATTATTTTATGTAGGGCCTGATTTAATACATCATGGAATATTCCACTGAATGAAATCATCACAGATCATAAGCAGGAGACTAAGATACTAAGAAATAGAATTCATACATTGTGATTGATTATATTAAAGTAATTTAGTTCAAAGTCAGCATCATTATATCTCATTTATAATTTCCTCCTAATGCGAGGAAATGTTTCTGCATGGCAAATTTCCTCAATTTTGCAGCAGCTGTTCCTGAGCCAGAGACCTGGGGCATCCTGGGGCTGGAATGCTAGAGGATCTGGGAGCTGGACAGCATCCCTTTGACCTCGAGATAGAGTGGGCATGAACCCAAAGCTTTCTCCTCTGGCTTAACTATTGTCTACTCCAGGCCTCATACTTTCAGGAAATACTATACAGTTGCCCAAACAAGTTCCGAATCAGCCCGGCTCCATTTTTCTGGTCTGACCAAATCAGGTTGTTTAACATGGAAAAGAAATTCCCTGGCGCTTGCCCCTTTGTAGTTGAATTCATTCCGATTGCCCCATCTTGTGGAAGAAAGAAAAATAGTCAGATATCCACCCCTCCCACCCCTTTAGGCACATACTTCAGAACAAATTCAACTCATTTCTCTCTGTGTCTTTGTCTATAATCTCTTCTCTTTCACGAAATACATTATTCTGAAGAAAGGCCAGCGTTTCTCATCTATTTGAACCTGATTTCCTTTTATTCCTGATAGGAGACCAGGACACACGATGATCGCACTCAGAGTGCTGGACAGGAGTCTGTGGCGGTGTGGGAGGGAGGACTCGAGTCCTGCTGCCTTGATATGGGCCACAGTCAGTCCAGGTTTCCAAAGGCCTCTTACCTTGGTGAGTGCTGCCGAGGATCGTGGGGATACTGACGTTACACTTCCAGCTATTTCAGATATTCTCCTCTGCTTCCGTGTCATCTGTATTCACTCCATTGTACATGGAAGCCTGTCGAGGACGAATAGATGGAATCAATACATTTATTTGTTCATTCATCTACTTATTCATTCATCTCTTTAACACTTATTTATTTATCTAACATTTATTATTGAGACCCTGTCATATGTTGTGCACTATGCTAGGTGCTAGGAAAACGGTGACGGGCAAAATAGCCATATCGTTTATCCTTATAGAATTCACGCCTTAGTTGGAGTTAGGTACCTGGTTGTTAGTTAAACAATCAGACAGGTATATGACTACAAATCGTGATAAGGCTGTGAAGGGAAATGAAAGGGTCCCACAAGACCATAAAAGAAAGCCCTGAACTATGGGGCCTGACCCTTCAAAAGGAAGGGACATTTGAGCTGAGATCTGGAGAGGCAAGGGTGGGCGGCAAGAGCATTATAAGCAGAGCCCACGAGTCAGCAGGAACATAGTAGCTTGGGTAAAGGGAAAGGAGGAACAGTGGCTCTAGGGAAGCTGCACACACAGGCAGAGATCAGATGATGCTGGGCCATGAGAACATGCTAGAAGTTTGGTCATCTGACCACCAGGCTTGCAAATAGGAAGCACTGTCCATTCCTCAAACAAGACTGATTTAGTCTGACCTTCTGCTCTGACTCACGCAGTTGAGGCCCAGGGGTCGAACCGGTGCTCTGAACTTCCAGCTCTCCTGGGGCAGTAACACACCAGACTTCCACTGCTTGTCCTGAGCTCCTGCGTCCCAGCTTTCCTCACAGCTGCATCTTTAGATGTTGGTCTGTAATTTCTCAAATTACAGTTTCTTTGTGGTGGATCTCTAAGGTTTACCCAGCACCTAATGGTGTTTGTGTTTTTGTGTGTAAATGACTGTTGATTCTGTCTCTAAGCGACAAATACCAGCTCGTCTGCACCAGCAGTCTGTCTGAAAGTTGCGCAACAGCGCCATCTGCTGCCTGTGTGTGGTTTGAGATTGTACCAGGTCAGAAGGAGGCTTCTGACCAACATGAAATTGGCTCCATGTTATCAAAAGCAGCAAAAATAGATGGTTGTTAGAAAATGTTGGGCAGACACACACACACACACACACACACACACACACACATGCCTCCTTTACAGTGTTTGCTCTTGAACTCCTGATTTCTCAAAAATATACATGAATATAAGGCTAATTTTAGTACGATGTTTTCTTACTGTCAATTTTTGCCGTTTGGACAAGATGTTCATATGATGGGAGTTGAGGTTTCTGTCTGGCTTTGGAGGAAAAAAAAATTACAAAAACTAAGTTAATATTTTGAATTATCATGTATTAATACAAGGCATGGAATTTAGTGAAAAAATGTGTCAGTCTATCATCATAAAAGTAATTTTATGGATGACATACATTATTTGCATAGCCCTTTACAATTTATGAAGCATTTTAAAATATATTTCTACATTCCCTAAGTCATCCATCCATTTTCTCATTCCTATAATGAATATCTATTTTATGTTAGTGATTAGCCTAGGCTGCAAGAATCTCTTGAGCCTGGCAGGTAATTAGGAGAGAGTGGATTCAGATGTAGCTGCTCTAAGTGTGGTCAATGCCCAGGGATGCTAACAGTCATAGATATGTTGTAAAATTTAAATTTAAAGAAATGTTAAACATTCACTAACTGTGCCTACTACATCAAGAGTTACTAATGAACCATGGGTTTGGATGTAGCAGAGATTATTGTATTCTCTATTTTCAGTCTAGGAAACAAAGCATTTTCATCTTAAACATGCTTAGTGATGAGAAAATTAAAAAAATCAGTATGGAGTTTATGAGTTTACCAGTCAGAAAAGACATGAGGGTTGGTGGAAAGGGATAGGTTGAGAAGGTTAGAGAGGAGGACTGGCCACATTGTCCAGGAACTCCAGTGTTTAGTAAGTTTGAGCTTCATTTTGTAAGGAGAGCTGAAGGATGTGCTGTTCTCATAACAATGCTTTAGGAATATAGTTTATTGGGGTTGAATGATGGGAAGGATCAGAGATAGGAAGCAAACCCATCAGTTATACAAGTCTTTCAAGGGCCCTGATCTGAATTAATTTGGCCTTCAAACAGACCATTTATCATGGTGGGATGTAAAGTATGAATGAAACATGTTATAAAGAATGAATTTAGTTGAGATTCTGGGTGTTTGTTTTCACTGGCCTTTCCATGCAGTGGCTGCACTGTCACCTATGGGAATCCCATTCCTTAAAATACAGAAGAAAATAGGTTTCTTTTTACTTTTTTATAGCTTTCTGTTTATATAGTGTTGAGATCAAATGCTACTCCAGAAAATGCAGTGTGTCTCAGGAATGTATTTATGCAGTGAACAGTGAATGCTTATCAGAGTGGGTTCCCTGTCAGGATACCACACATTCTTCCTGCTTAGAAAGGGAATCAAGAGAAACTTTGAAAATATGATATGATAATGTTTAATAGCCAGAAAAGAAATATAAACATTTGTCAAAGATCTACCACTTAAAAAGATATCAGAATTATGAATGACTCTATGTATGCAAATTTGATAACCTAGATTAAAAGACCAACTCCTTGAACAACATAATAACTTACACAAGGACAAACAGATTATTTGAATAGGCCTCCATCTGTTAAACAAATTGAATCAATTATTAGTTACCTTCTAAAATAGAAAGCACCAGGCCCACATGGGTTGGGGCATTCAAACAAACATGTAAATCAAAAATGACACCAATTTTTTTTTTTTTTTTTTTTTGCAGTTTTTGGCTAGGGCTGAGATTGAACCCGCCACCTCTGGCATATAAAAATTGGTGTCATTAGGGCCGGCGCCCTACTCCTTTGAGCCACAGGTGCTGCCCCAATGATACCAATTTTTTATAGTTTCTTCCAGAAAATAGAAACAGAGGCAATATTTTCTAATTCATCTAATGAGACCAGCATTATCCTAATATCAAAACCAGAGAAAGACATTACAAGAAGAGAAAATTACAGTGGCTCATGCCTGTAATCCTAGTACTCTTGGGGGCAAAGGTGGGAGGATTAATGGAGCTCAGAAGTTGAAACCAACCTGAGCAAGAGTGAGACACTGTCTCCACTAAAAATACCAAACCTAGTTGGGTGCAGTGGTGAGTTCCTACAGTCCCAGCTACTCAGGAGGCTGAGGCAGGGAGATGGCTTGAATCCAGGAGTTTGAGGTTGCTGTGAGCTATGATGACGCCACTGCAATTTAGCTATGTCTCAAAACAAATAAAAATAAAAACGAAGGAAACTAAAGGCCAATGTCTTTGATGAAAAATGTCTCTCATGAAAAATTCATCAAAAAAAATTAGCAACTCAAATTTAGCAATTTGATCATAAAATTTATACATATAACTAAGTGGGATCTATTCAAGGTATACCAGTATATCTCAACATTCAAATATCAGAAAAATCATATTACCATATAAATGAATGCAGAAAAAATATTTGACAAAATCCAACATGCATTCATCATAAAAATTCTCAATAAACCAAGGATAGAAAAAATTCCCTCAAACTGATAAAGAAATCTATTTATAAACCTATAGCTAACATCAAACTTAATGATGAAAAACTGAACTGTTACCCTTTAAGACAGGAACAGGGTAAGGACTCTGCTTTCACCAGTTTTATTCTGCATCATACTGGAAATCCTAGCTAACATAGTAAGACAAGAAAAGGAAATAAAATACACACACACACACATATATATAAAAGGAAGAAATAAAACTGTTCACAGATGACATGATTGTCTATGTAGAAAATTCTGAAGGACAAGTTTTTTTTTAAAGTTTTGGAGTAATAAGCAATTATAGCAAGATAGCCAGGCTGTAGGATACAAGGTTGCTATGTAAAAGTCAGTTGCTTTCCTGTATACCAGCAATGAACATTTGGTATTTGAATGAAAAACACAACCCTATTTACATTAGTATTAAAAAAGAAAGTGAAACACTTGGGTATAAATCTAGCAAAATATGTATAAGATCTATATGAGGAAGAATACGAAACTTTGATGAAAGAAATCAATAAAGATCTAAATAAAGGGAGGTATTATATTTCATGTACCTGGATAGGAAGACTCAATATTGACAGCATGTTCTCAAATTGAAGTATAAAGTCAGGGAAATCCCAATCAAATTAGTTCACCCTACCTTCTTTCTTTCACTCACTCCATTTCTTTTGTTCCTTCCATTTTTGTGCAAATTTTACACAAGAAATTCACTCCTATGTGTCAAAACCCAAGAAATTTATCATAACATTTCAAACAGTGAAATGCCTTTGTCTTAACCCTGTTCTATTATCTGCCCTATTTCCCTGACCCATTGGCACTCACTGCTTTTAGCTTCTTTTTTCTTTTTTATCAGATCATAACTGTACATTACTGCATTTACGGAGTAGAGTGTGCTGATTTTATATACAGTTTGGAATATTTACATCAAACTGGTTAACATAGCATTCACCTCATTTATTTAATTGTTGTGTTTAGACATTTATACTCTACTCTTAATAAATTTGACATGTACCCTTGCAATATGCACAATAGGTTAGGTCCCACCAATTACCTTCCCACCCCTCGCCCTCCTCTTCTCTCCTTCTTTCTGGGCTATAGTTGTGTTTTATAATTCATATGAAAGTGTGGGTGATTATATATTGGTTTCATAATAGTATTGAGTACATTGAATTTTTTTTGGACATTCTTGAGATACTTTACTAAGAAGAATATGATCCAACTCCATCCATGTAAACATAAAAGGGGTAAAGTCTCCATCTTTTCATGGCTTCATAATACTCCATGGTATACATATACCATAATTTGTTAATCTATTCATGGGTTGATGGGCACCTGGGCTTCTTCCATGACTTGGCAATTATGAATTTGGCAGCAATAAACATTCTGGTGCAAATGTCTTTGTTGTAAAGTGATTTTTGGTCATTTGAATATATATCTAATAGAGGAATTGCAGGATCCAATGGCAGGTCTACTTAGTTCCCTGAATGTTCTCCAAACTTCTTTCTAGAAGGGACATATGAGTTTGCATTTCCGCCAGGAGTACAGAAGTGTTACCTTCTCTCCACATCCACACCAACATCTGTAGTTTTGGGATTTTTTTATGTGGGCTAATCGTACTGGAGTTAGATGATGTCTCAAAGTGGTTTTGATTTGCATTTCTGTGATGATTAAAGATGATGAACATTTTTTCATGTGTCTGTAGGCCATGCACCTATCTTCTTTGGAGAATCTTCTATTCAAGTCTCTTGCCCACAATGAAATGGGGTCACTTGTTCTTTTCTTATTAATAAGTTTGAGTTCTCTGTGGATTCTGGTTATCAAACCTTTGTCAGAATCAGAACCTGCAAATACTCCATTCTGAGGCTATCTGCTTGCTTTACTTACATATTCTTGGCTATGCAGCATCTTTTTAGCTTGCTCAGATCCCAGTAATGTATTCTTCGTGTTGCTGCAATTGCCTGGATCCTCCTCATAAAGTATTCTGCTAGGCCAATTTCTTCAAGTGTTTCCCCTGTACTCTCTTCAATGACCTTTATAGTTTCATGTCTTAAGTTTAAATCTTTTATCCAGTGAAAGTTGATTTTTGTTAATGGTGAAAGGTATGGGTCCAGTTTCAGTCTTCTACAAGTCACCAACCAATTCACCCAGCACCATTTGTTAAATAGGGAATGTTTCACCTAATTTATGTTTTTGATAGACTTATCAAGGATCAAATGATGATAAGCGTCTGAGTTCATCTCTTGGTTCTCTATTCTGTTCCATAAATCTGCCTCTCTATTTTTGTGCCAGTACCATGCTGTTTTGATCACTATAGATTTATAGTATAGTCTGAAGTCTGGTAGCATGTTTCCTCCTGGTTTGTTTTTATTTTTGAGTAATGTCTTGGCTATTTGAGGTTTTTTCTGATTCCGTATAAACAAAGTACTATTTTTTTCCAGATCTTTAAAGTATGACAGTGGTGCTTTAATAGGGATTGCATTGAATTTGTATTTTGCTTTGGGTAGTATGGACATTTTAACAATGTTGGTTCTTCCCAGTCATGAGCATGGTATGTTTTTTCATTTGTTAACATCTTCAGCTATTTCTTTTCTCAGTTTTTCACAGTTCTCTTTTTAGAGATCTTTCACTTCCTTTGTTAGTTAAATTCCCAAATATTTCATCTTCTTTGGGAGTACTGTAAAAAGAATAGAGTCAGCTTGACTATTGTTGGCATATATAAAAGCTACTGATTTGTGAGTATTGATTTTGTATCCTGAGATGCTGCTGCATTCCTTGATCACTTCTAAGAGTTTTGAACTTGAGTCCCTAGGGTTTTCCAGGTATAAAATCATATCATCTGCAAAGGGTGAAAGTTTGATCTCCTCTGACCCTATTTGAATGCCCTTGATCACCTTCTCTTGCCTGATCATGATGGCTAAGACTTCCATTACAATGTTAAAAAGCAGTGGTGACAATGAACATCCTTGCCTGGTTCCTGATCTGAGTGGAAATGTTTTCAATTTTACTTCATTCAACATGATATTGGCTGTGGGTTTGCTGTAGATGACCTCTATCAGTTTACAAAATGTCCCTTCTATGCCTATTTTCTTAAGTGTTCTTATCATGAACACTAAGGAAAGGATGCTAGATATTATCAAAAGCTTTTTCTGCATCAATTGAGAGTATGGCCTTTTTTATTTTGTTAATGTGATGTATTATATTTACAGATTTACGTATGTTGAACCAACCTTGGGACCCTGTCATAAAACCAACTTGGTCATGGTGTATAATTAGTTTGATGTGTTGCTGGATTTTGTTTTCTAGGATGTTATTGAATATTTTTGCATCTATATTCATTAAAGATATTGGTTTATAGTTTTCTTTCCTTGTTGGGTCTTTTCCTGGTTTGGGGATCAGGGTGATATTTGCTTCAAAGAATGTGTTGGGAAGTATTCTTTCTTTTTCTATGTTTTGGAAAAGGTTAGGTAATATAGGTATTAGTTCTTCTTTAAAGGTTTGGTAGAATTCTGATGTGAAGTCATCTGGTCTGACTTTTTTTTTTTTTTTGAGAGATTTCATATAGTTGATGCTATTTCAGTACTTGATGTAGGTCTATTCAACATTCCCAATTCTTTCTTGCTGAGTCTAGGAAGGTGGCGTGCTTCCAGGTATTGGTCTATTTTTATAGTATTCATTATGGATTTTTTGAATTTCTGAGGTATCTGTTGTTATTTCACCTTTATCATTTCTGATTGATGATATTAAGAATTTTACTTTTCTGTTTCTGGTTAGGTTAGCCAAAAGTTTATCAATTTTGCTAATCGTTTTTATAAAACAACTTTTTGATTCATTAATCTTTTGAATGATTCTTTTGTTTTCAATTTCATTTAATTCTGTTCTAATTTTGGTTATTTATTTTCTTCTGCTGGGTTTGGGGTTGGAATATTCTTCCTTTTCCAGTTGATTGAGATGGCCTATTAAGTTGTTGACTTCCTTTCTTTCCATTCTCCTGAAGAAGGCTTGCAATGCTATAAATTTCTCTCTTAGGGTTGCCTTTGCAGTATCTCGTAAGTTCTGATAATTTGTGTCTTCATTGTTGTTTTGTTCCAAAAATTTTGTAATTTCCTTCTTAAACTCATCTATGACCCAGTTATCATTCAGCAAAAGATTATTTCATTTCCATGTCTTTGTATAAGTATGAAGATTCCTGTTGTTGTTGAGTTCAACTTGTATCCCATGATAGTCTGAGAACATACAAGAAATAATTTCTGTTCTTTTAAATTTTCTGAAGTTAGACTTGTGGCCTAAGATATGATCAATTTGGGAGGATGTTCCATGGGCTGATGAGAAGAATGCGTATTCAGTTTTAGGATGAAATGTTCTATAGATGTCTGTTAGGTCCATTTGTTGTAGGGTCAAGTTTAAGTCCAATATTTCTTTGTTCAATTTATTCTTGGAGGATCTATCCAACACTGCCAAAGGGATGTTAAAACCTCCCACTATTGATGTAGGAAGATATCAAATCGTTCATGTCTATTAGGGTTTCCTTTATAAACTGAGGAGCATTCTGATTGGACACATAAGTGTTAATAATTGAAATCTCTTCATGTTGAGTGTTTCCTTTGACAAATACGAAGGGACCATTCTTATCTTTCATTACCTTTGTATCTGCAAATAATATTGTAACACCTGCTTTTTCTGTTTTTCATTTGCCTGAAACATAGATGTCCATCCCTTCACCCTGACTCTATTTTTATCTTTTAAGGTAAAATGAGATTCTTGTATGCAGAAGATATCTGGTCTGAATTTATGTAACCAGTCAGCCAACCTGTGCCTCTTTAGAGGACAATTTAAACCCTTCACATTAATTGAGAAAAATCATAAGACTGGTAATGTTTTGGGTGTCAAGTTTTTTGAATGTCCACTGTGGAAGTTGAATTATGTTCAAAAGTTTCTGAGTAAGTTTACTTTGGTGGTGGAGCATTGTGCTGGTCATTGTGGAGGATGGGTTTGAGAATATCCCGGAGAACTGATTTAGTTGTGGCAAATTTTTTCAACATGTGTATGTCGTTAAATTATTTGATTTCTCCATCCCAAATGAAACTCAGCTTAGCTGGATACAGGATCCTAGGCTGAAAGTTGTTTTCTTTTAGGATATTGAAAGTCAATGACAATCCTCTTCTGGCTTGGAAAGTTTCAGCTAAGAGATCTGAGGTCATTCTAATATTCTTCCCCTTGTAGGTTATGATTTTCTTACATCTGGCTGCTTGCAGAATTTTCTCCTTCATATTAACTTTGGCAAAGTTAATTACAATGTTTCTAGGTGATACTTTATTTGGATTAAGTCATGCTGGGGTTCCGAAACTGTCTACTATCTGAATTGCTGTATTTCTTGCCATGCTTGGAAAATTCTCCTCTAATCTTGGAGGGTCCCAGATGACCAGCCCAGGTCAAGAGTTCCAAACCAATTGTCTGGGTCAGCATAATTGCTGATCAAGTGGGAGAGTTCAAAAGGTCTCCGGCAACCAGTCTGCAAGGGTCCACTGGCAGCTCAAGTGTGACTTGCTCCAGTGCTCAGTGGAGTCAGAAAGGCCCACTCAGCACAGGAGTTAGTCCAGGAGGGTTGGAACTTCCTTCCCCACCTTGCACCTCAGCCACACCCAGTCACTGGTAACCCCACAAAGCTGGAACCCAGTTCCTTCCAATGCACAATTACACCAGGGATTTGTGCCTGTCTGAGTTAAAGGGGTGTCAATACCTCCACGGCCGGGCTGCCTCACTCTGTGGCCTACAGGTAGGAGGAGCTCAAGCCTGGTTCCCTCCAGTGTTCATTGGAAACTAGGGAGTATTCCACCTGCATCTGTTCCAAGCTGGGGGTTACCATCAACACATATGATTCTCTCCCTCAGAGACTGCACCTCTGTTCAGGCCACATTCCTCCACTAGAACCCCTGTGGGGTGAAGTCTGGCTCCCTCGGTGGTCCACAGAATTAGGGCAGTGTTTCTCCCAAATTTTACTCCTCCATAGGAGTGTGCTGCCATGGGTGGGGGGATGCTGCTGTGGGTCAAAGGTGCGACCACCACCAGTGGGAGGTGCACTCCCCCCATGGGTGGAGGTGCAGCTGTGGGGGTGGGGTGGGCAGTGCGGCCATTGCTGGTCAGATGTGCAGTCATCCCGTGGGAGGTGTGGCCCCTGACAGTTGAAAGTGTGGCTATACAGGTCCCTGTGCTAGGAACTTTCTGCAGCATGGGGCACGTACCCCACCCCTTGCTACTCCCTGCTTCTACTAGAGTTACAGTTTCAGCACATCTGCACCGCAGCCCATGAGATGCCCAGGTCTATCTAGAAGCCGCCAGACACTCCGGGTTCTGCAGGGGGTAGGCTTCCAGACTGCCAGGAGAGGGGGGAAGTTTGGACTGGGAGTTCAGGAAGGCAGGGAAAATATTTGTTCAACTTTTATTCTGGGGAAGAGACTGCCCTAGCTCACAGCACAATCTCTCTGGAGGAGTCCCAGACTTCAGCCACTCTCTCCTGTGGGGTGAAACAAGAGGGCTTCTGTTCACTGCTTACTTGTAGACAGCCCACAGTGAGGGGGAGGGGGTGGACTCTTGTCCTCTTTGGGATGGGTTTTGTACCTGAAATTTGCTTCCTTGGAGTCTGAGCTTGCTTCAGCAGGGATGACATGAACTTATCAATCTTCTCTCTCAGCTCAGCTCCCAACTTTCAGCTTCATTGGGTTGATTCTGACCATTATTTCTCCCTCTGGATGGGAGCTTCTGTTAAAAGCTGGTTCCAGTCGCTCATCTTGCCTCCTCCCCTGTTTTCAGTTTTTTATGTATATTCCAGACTTTCCTTATGAAACTCAATACAAGAAATAGAGAGTCACATTTTACATGAAAGATGGCACTTTATATATATCATACTGTACTTTTTTTTTTACTTAAAAATTTATCTTGAAGACCTTTCTCTGTCCACATATAGATTACTTTATTGCTTTTATTTTTTTCCATTTTATGGTATGTCTATGGATGTAATATAATTCATTTAATCTATTTATGGACACAACACTATTGCTAGTCTTTTCTATTACCAAGAATGCTAAAGTAAATGGCCCTATATGTAAGTAATCTTACATGTTTGCAAATATTTCAGTAGGAAAAATTCTCAGAAGTCTGATTAAGTACATTTGTAATTGACATATATAGGCAAGTATTTTCCTCCTCTCAGCTGTAGTTTCCTCATTTATAAAGTAGGGGATAATTATAAACATACCTTACAGAGTGGTTATAAGGATCTAATAATGTGCTATGAAAAGCAATTAGAATTAAATTAATTTTACCGTTTATTATTATTAGATGATACAATGTTCTCAAATGCAAAGTACTAGACATAGCTCTTTGAACATACACTATTAATGTTATCAAATTTTGTAAGTGCTAACTGGGGGGATAGCACATAAAATAATACTTTAATACCTCATGGACAAGTAGAAGTTCTTTGCAGTTAGCATATTTATGTTAGTTTTGTTATGAACTTATCTAAAATGATTTTTCCTCTAAAATATGTTAAACACCTTCCTAATTATCCAAATTATGACAGATTGAGAAGTATAATAGGGGACTGCTCTAATAGCAAGTTGATTTTCTCTATTCAAATCACTAAAGCTTCATGTCAGCTAAAACAATATAAGTTGAAAGTTGTCGAAAAGTGTTATAAGAAAGAATGTGACCTAGTGTGTTATTAGATGATTTTACAGTCATTAGAGTGGTCAGCAAGCATGTACCTCATCCTGGAGAATATAAATATTCCAACTGGGAGAAACATCCTAACTCAAATAATTCAATTCTGCCATTATTAAGATTTCCATGAAATAATGTGAAAATTTCTAAAATGTGTACAAACTATATACCTTATACGTTTCTATATATTATATAGGAAGAACCTATTGTTATATTCACTAAAAGATTATTATTTTCCTTCATGTTATTCATGTGCAGGATAATTTTGCGGGATCATAGATGGATAAAATCACACACACAAAGTAATAAACTTTTAGCTATAATTAGCACTTAACAAAAGTTTTCAATTGAGAGATTTTATGTGAATGTCACAAAATGTGGCATTTTGAAATAATATACTTGACTAGGATTTAGGAGGCTTCTTTGACATTCAGCTCTGATTGAAAACAATTGAAATAAACAGTATTGGTAGGATATGAAGACATCTCATGGACAGCCAAGGCAAAAATTACTGTTGATTTTCATGAGGGGCTATAAACACAGTACCTCAGTTCTACAGGTTTGGTGGTTCCCACCCTCTGCTGCCTTAAACAGTTTCTTTTCCCACAATGGGTTTTAAGGAGATACTTCGATATAATTGCTGCTCCAAAAGGGTATGTTCCTAACTGCATGCAGCTGCTTCTACAATTTCAAGGAAAGGTCTCTTTAAAAACTTCAGCATATGAAAGCTATGTTAACCAGTTCGATGAAAATATTTCAAATTGTATATAAAACCAACACATTGTTCCCCATGATTGCATTAATGTACACAGCTATGATTTAATAAAAAACAAACAAACAAACAAAAAACTTCAGCACAAACAGAATTGTTTAATGGAAGGAATAGCAGACCAGACAGTATTTAATGATCCAGGGATCCTGGCCTCTCCCCACCATAATCTTGCTACGTTAGTAGGAAAATATTATGTTAGCACTCTGACCCTTAGTCTCATTAGTCCTGCCACATTTGCAAAAGTAATTATTCCTTAAATCTATCTCAAATATTCCTCCTCTCTCTTTCTAGTCCTGGAGCTTTAGACTTACCTTGTATGCTGCAATTTCAGCCAGTTTCTCTCTTTAGCCTGAGCTCACTGCTGGATGAGCATAGTCAATAGACTGGAAGAGTGAAAATTCAAACATGTTTGCATTTTTAAAAATCTAAATAGTAAGTCTTATGATGACACCTTGGATAGAGATATATAATATAGCAGAAGGGATTCCGTGGGTGGTGAGTTGGAACATTCACTTTTCCACACATTGGAATCCAATTTCTTGTGTAAAACCTTTATTGACTTGTCTGAGACTCAGCAAGGAGGTCTTGGCTACACTAGAACTGTTGGTTTGGAAATCATCAGAGTGTGGTTGGTGGCAAAGCCATGGGAGTGAATGAAAAACCCAGGGAGAGTATATACTGAGAAAACAAAGCCCAAGGAAATAATTGATAGATGTCTTACATGGTCCCCTATTTTTCTCTGCAAAGCAAACCAACAAATCCAGGCACAGAAACTGACCAGAGCCTGGGACAATGCTTTTGCAGCAGTTAGTTTATCTGGGGAAGTATTCTCAAGGAAGAGGACTGAGGTACTGCTGGAGAAGGAGAAAAGAGAAAAAGCTGTTCACCACTGTAGGCAACAGGACGCACCTTGGGGGACAGGGTTATCTTTCCACCAGCTTCTGTCCCCCGCTGGGTAAGAGTTTCCCCACCCAGTGTTAACTCCTTCATACTTACAGGGTTTCCAGAGTCACAGTGATTCAGTTAAGTTTCTGCAGACGTCCTTTACAAGGACAGCAGAGAAGCCCTGGACTTCTTTCTGGTTTGTTCGTTCATTGATTTCATTGCGTTTCAGCAAATATAATGTTATTTTACATGTCCATGTGCCAGATACAAGGCAGTATTTAATGTTTCTTTAATATCCAATGGGGACAGGTCAATATCAGCATGTAGAAATCAAGAGGGGTGCACGAGGAGAACTTTGCATCTGGTGGTCATTGACCCAACGTTCACATCACACACACCCTAAATCTCCTTCCCATTTTACCCTCCACCCTTAATTACTTTCAGCTATTCCTGTTGTAGGTGGCAAGGATGGGGAATAAGGGGGAATGTCTGGGGTTGAGTTTTAACAGTGGCTTAGCTGAGACGACCTGTTCTCTCGTGATGATTAACAAGGCTCTTGCGTTTTTGTCATCGTTTTACCTGTATCATGACTATTGCACGCTTCCCATATCATCTTTGAAGACCAGCCTGAAGGTTCTGTGGACACCTCCATGACAGTGCAAAGTTCCTGTGACTGAATTCACGCAAGCAAATGGAATACTTGGTGCAACGTAACTGGAAGAATGATCATTTTTCAGCCCTCTGCCATGTACCAGGCTATTGTTAACTGTTGTTCTAAGAGCCTCACTTGGAGCATTTAATTTTCTTTTTACAATAAATCCCCGAGAAACATGAATTGGCTGAGCCTGCCCACAACTTCTGTAAAGACATGCAGGATAAACCTCATGCCCAAACCCTAACCATGAGACATGTGACCAAGAACCAGGTTATCTCTCTCTGTAATTAAATTAGGAGTAGTAGAGGCCTTCGCGAGTGGAGGGAGGATCAGGGCAGCAGAGCCTGAAGAGCCGGTGGCAGCCAGGTCTGGCCATTTGTAAGCAGGGGCTGGTGGGGCGGAGAGAAAGAGAGAGAGAAAGGATCTTGGGAGAGAGAGGGAAATACTTCTATTACTGAGAATTTTCAAATGTCTCCAAAACCTGGCTGTATTTAACGGCTTTTGTGTTACAAGCCGTTCCCCTGTATGCATTCCAACTCTTACTAGAGCTAGCTCAAAAGGGTTTCTGTTCTTGCCAGCCTTGATCAGAACTCCAGCCCACATTATTAGAACTCCAATTGCATTCGTAAATGTTTTATATGTAAGTGACTGTCAGTAGAAAGATGGCTTTGTCTGATGGGAATGGCTCAGGGCTAAAGCAAGTAATAAGTTTTAGTTATGGTACTACTGTTTATTTGCTTTGTGACCTTGGGCAAAATACCCAAGGGGAGGCCTCAGTTTCTTAATCTACAAAGTGGGGATACTATGGCTTGCCATATCTATTTCATGGAAAGAAGGTATAAACAAGAAGGTATAGCATATATTAAAATGTTTTAAAACTTTCCAAAACAATATATTAAAAAACCAATATTACGTTTGGAAAAATTTAAAATATATTTATCTTATGGCTCTTTCTTTACACTGAGAATTTTCTTTCTTTTTTGAGACAGAGTCTCACTTTGTCACCCTGGGTAGAGTGTCATGGTGTCAGAGCTCACAGCAACCTCAAACTCTTGGGTTTGAGCAATTCTCTTGCCTTAGCCAACTGAGTAGCTGAGACTACAGGCACCACCACAATGCCTGTGTATTTTTAGTGTCAGGATCTCAATCTGGCTCAGGCTTGTTTTGAACTTCCGAGCTCAAGTAATCCTTCCACCTAGGTCTCCCAGAGTGCTGGGATTATAAGTGTGAGCCACCACATCTGACCTCCACTGGGAATACTTTTAAGAGCTAATCTGGCAGCTTCAATCTCAGTAGAACTTTTCAGAAGTGCTCTGACTGGTATGGGATCAAGAGGCCACATGCAGTTTTCTCAATCTTTGTGACTTTATGCCTTGTGTTTGCAAGTAGAGTTTAAGGTCACAGAGAGCAGGAACCCTATTACCTTGTGTATTTGCCTCTTCCTTAGGACCAAAGGGAATGCAGATGTTTGTAAATATGTGTCCAGAGAATATCTGACTAAAAGGAATGATGGACAGATGTTGTAGGAAACTTCACCTTCTATGGAAATTCAAGATGAACTTTCAGTTCTCTGTGACTATTCTTATTCTAAGGAAACAATAGGAAAAGATAGTCTGTGAGGACGTATACATACTATATGTGTGCATATGCTTTTTCCATATGCGTTTTTTACTGGAGCAATGCAAATAAAATCAGTGTTACTAATCCTTCTAGCTGGGTGAGAGTCTATTTTAAAGTCTTGGTGTTTATATGTTCACTAGTGTGAATCTCTTCAAGACACTCTGCACGATACTGCTCAGTAGAAACTTTTCCCCAGAGTCATCTTGGAGAGAAAGTGTTCACTTCATCATGGTTTCAATATTTGCTCAGACTACAATTATTTGTAAGCCTTACAGCAAAGGCAGGAGAGCCTAAGTTTGTGGTTGGTGTCTAGTAGTTCCTTAAACAGCTAATAACACTTTACACTGTCTGATAACCATTTAGAAAAGTATTAAGATTCTATCACCTTCCTCTAACTCATCCAATGTGGCATTTTTCATAAACATTTCTGTTGCTTTTTCTTATCTCACTTCCTGGCTCCATCAAAGTGTTTTTATAGTCAATGAAAAAGGAAAAATCATTTGTAGAACATACACTATATGCTGGGTCGTGCAGGCGTCAAGTTTGTGGTGTAGTTAAGACCAGTCATTTCTGGAGGACTTGTTGACCAGAGTCCAAGCCCTCAAGGTTGCAATAGCCTGGTGGTCTCCACAGGAAGCCTGGCACCTGGCAGGCTCAGGGCTGGGATTCTAGGGGTCCTATTGACCAGAGTTCAGTATCCTGGACCCCCCCTTACAGGTGCCACAAACAGCCCAATTGTTACCTGGTGGCTGAGAACAGAATGGCTAGCAATGGCCTGAGTCCTGCCCAGGCACAAATAGAAATCGCTAAAGTGAGCTAGGAAAGTTTATCCCCAATTTGTAAAGTACGAGTTGTAGTCACATGGTCAGCCTGCATGATTTTCCTTTCTTTTGTTTCCCTTTTTTTTTGACTCTTAATGATTATTTAAGAGTCAATGATCATTGACTCTTGCTTTGAATAACTCGAGTTAAGTTTATGCATTATGCTGTCAACATGATTTATGATTTTTGATTGAATAAAGAGACCTATGGGAGAATGGCCGGGCTACCCTTGAGATGCAGCTGACTTCACCTACGCCTCTCACAGGCTCCCATTAGTTATTTCACCTGAGATCACTAAGTCTGAGTTTTTTCTTAACATCAACTGCCCTTGGTGTAGATCCAGCAAAGTTCGTGGGGACCCAGGCCCCTACAAGATCTCCTGCAGTAAGTAGTCTTTCATGTTTTTATATATACAGATACACATATGTACACATTTATGCTTACTCACATATATATGATCATACATACATAAAGAAATGTAAGTTCCCTGAGGTTCAGTCTAACAGCTAAGAAGTACCAGCACAGCACTGTTCTAACATAAGTCTCAATGTACATGATTCAAACATATTATGTCTTATTTATATGCTATAAAAATTAAATAAGGAGGGTGGTGCCTGTGGCTCATCTAGTAGGACACCGGCCCCATATACCGAAGGTGGCGGGTTCAAACTTGGCCTCGGCAGAACTGCAAAAACAGAAAAATAGCCAGGCGTTGTGGCAGGTGCCTGCATTCCCAGCTACTTGGGAGGCTGAGGCAAGAGAATCGCCTAAGGCCAGGAGTTGGAGGTTGCTGTGAGCTGTGTGATGCCATGGCACTCTACCGAGGGTGATAAAGTGAGACTCAGTCTCTATAAAAAAAAAAAAATTAAAAAAGGGAAACATGTATTGAAAGTTAGCAATTCAGTGTTATATTAGTCAAAGAAACAAAAATCTAAATACAAAATGTCCCAGCTGGCTGCTGTTGCTCAGTGGTTAGTGAGCTGGCCCTGCACACCAGCGGCAGTGAGTTTGAACCTCACCTTGGCCAGATCACCAAGCAAAAACAACATACCAGGCACGGTGGCTCACACCTATAATCCTAGCATTCTGGGAGATTGAGGCAGGTAGATTGCTTGAGCTCAGGAGTTCGAGACCAGTCTGATCTACAGCAAGACCCTCATCTTTAATAATAGTGGGGCGTTATGGTAGGCACCTGTAGTCCCTGCTACTTGGGAGGCTGAGGCAAGAGAATCACTTGATCCCAAGAGTTTGATGTTGTTGTGAGCTAAGATGATGCCAGGCACTCTACCCAAGGCGACAGAGTAAGACTCTGTCTCAAAACAAACAAACAAACAAAAGTGCTCCAAATCTTCATCTCTCTCTTGATGAGGATGGGTCACTGGGCAGACACTGGCTTTCTGTCATTACAGATGTTCAAGCTGTGGCTGAACAATCATCTATAGAGGTAGTTCATATTTGGGGGAGGAGCAGAAGATGGTCTTGATTTCTACTGATGATCATTACCAACTTGGATTCTGTAATCAGACTGAATTTATTGGACATTTACTGTAATACCTATGGGGAATAATGCTGAACCTGGAAGTAGTCTGTATTCTAGAATGGGAGTCAGCAAACTACACAAATGGGTCAAATCTGTCGCCTGATTTTGCAAATAAAGTTTTATTAGCATGCAGTCATGATCATTTATTTAATTATTGTGTTTGGCCACTTTTGCATTGATAGAGAACTTCTAGCCCACAAAACCTAAAATATTTACAATCTGGCCCTTTACAGAAAAGGTTAACCAATCCCTGTAAGAAGTCAAGCACACGCTTCTCAGAGGGCATTCCTATCTACAGGGGTTATTAGGTGTATTTGTGCTTCTATGTTGGTTTACTTTCTAGCTTTTGACCATTCCTATGATTTAGTTTCTTCATCTCTTGGGTAGAAATATTATTAATACCCACTTCATTGAGTGGTTCGGAAGATTAAAAGTGAATATTTTGCAGAGCTTGAAGCTGCACTCCTAACCTGTACATTGAACCTCACTGGGACAAAATTGAGGAAAGCAATGCTGCGAGGTAAAGGGGGCTTACTGCAGCAGATCTGACTGCACTTGTCATTTGGAAGAGATGGTGAAGACTCAAATAGCAGTGGGAGGGAGACACTGTGATCTCTCTTAGTTACAAAGCTAAGCCAGTCTCTAATTTTCCTAGCAAAGGAGTCCTCACCCCCTCACCCTTCTCTTTCTCCATGTTTAGAAAGTCCAGAGAGATTTTGCCTGAAAGTTATTCTATCTGACACCGTAAAGTAAGTGCTTCTCTAATTTCAATCTGTGCTTTCTATCATGAAGATAAACTAGTAATGATTTGCCAATAAGATGCAATTACAGAGCCTGCTGAGGTCAATATTCAATCAGTGCTTCCATTCTGAGTGTTGCTCTGATAAGCTGGTCAAAAATTTCCTTTCTTTAGATGCTTTGTAAACTATGATTGATTTAGAGGTATTAAGATTGGGATAGTATTTCATTTTTAATCCAACTTGGGAGCAGCACTTCAAACTCTATCCAAATATGACACAGTCTCCTTTGGGAAACTCCCACCTGCCCTTAGGCCAGAGTGGACACTTCTTTCTTTCCTTCCCACCATCTCCTTCTCTTCCCCAAATAAAGGTCAGAACCCAAAGAATAGTAAATAAAGGTTTTGTGGGGGAGATCAGGAGGTCGCATTGATCACTCCATAGCAAAACCAATATTTTTTTCTTTTAGTAAATGTTTTTCAGTTCTTCCCTGGTGTCTTCCCATCTGCCTCATTGCCTTTTTTCTTCCCTCATCCAGCCTTTTAGACTTTCCTGTATCAACTAGAACAACTCAGTGTCTCCTTCACTTTCAAAATCTTGCTCAAAAAAATGAAGCCCTTGTAGATAACCAAACAAGGCTATTGATTCTTCCTCAGACATACTTCTGGAGAGCACTAGCCCAGGTCACCACACTAGGACATCTGCTGATTTACAAGAAGACATAACAAAGTTTGGGTGAGAATCAATCTAAATAAAATTTATTTATTTATTTTTTTTTTTTGAGACAGAGTCTCACTATTTCACCCTCGGTAGAGTTTGTGGCATCATAGCTCACAGCACCCTCAACTCTTGGGTTTAAGTGATTATCTTGCCTCAACCTTCCAAGTAGCTGGGACTAGGTGCCCACCACAATACCTGGCTATGTTTTTTGTTTCAGTTGTCATTGTTGTTTAGCTGGCCTGGGCTGGGTTCAACCCGTCTGGGTTCAAACTTGTCAGCCTCAGTGTATGTGGCTGGCACCCTACCCACTGAGCTACAGGTGTTGCCCTAAATAAAATTTTGAAACTTCATCCCAGAGATCCAAAACAATTACATTTTAATGGACCATGGTGTTCACTTGGCCCATAATCAAAGTAGAACACGTGATGCTTTGTGGGCCACCCACTTGCCCGCCTTAATCTCTCTCTCGCCTCTAAACTGAACTTATCTGCAGGTCTAATTTTAGCTGAGTTTGAAAGTAGAATTTTCATCTTATTTTTGATACATACTCATATTTACTTCAGATTTATATCAGAGATTGTAAGTAGTTGGTGGCAGCTCTTCCATGTTGCTAAGATTTTATTATTTTATGTTTAAAACTTAAATCTTTAATTCTTCTGGATTTCAGTTTTGTAATGCAAACATAGCTTAAATTTAAAAACTAGAGAGCTTTTGTCCTAGAAATCTCTCTTACCAGAATCTTTCATTAGGATATTATTTCATCCTAAAGAAATAACAGCCAGACTATAATAAACAAGGATATTTTCCACATTATTTGTCAAGCCAAAACCAAAACAAAATACATATGGGTGTCTATCAGTAAGGGAAATATTGAGTAAAGTTTAGTATAATCCTATTTTGGAATATTAAATGTTTCCTAAAATGGATAAATTAAATCTCTATCTATTGATCTAGAAGACTGTCAACAAAGCATTGCCGTGTGAGAAAGACACCAAACCACAAAAACACTTGCACATCCTTTATATCTAGGTCATTTTTATTTAAATGTAGAAAGATGTGACCAGAAAACCACCGAGTGGTGTATCACTTACTTTTGTGGGAGATAGAAGTAGGATTAGTATTTTGTTTGTATGGTTTTAAATTATTTTATTGGTTTCAATGGTAACACACGCATGCCAATCTTGTAAATTGATAAAAAGATTTCATTTGACAAAAAAGTTTACAAAAAATAGAACAAGTACAAAGATTATTCTCTTCCTTGAAAATCTTTGTGTCAAACTCCCTGGGAGTTGCCCGGGTGCACACTGGATAGTATAGTGTGGTGGTCTGCTTGTCAACCTGGTCAAGAGCTGAGGCCAAGTGGAGGAGCTTAGATCTGAACTGATGACAGGAGAATACTAGAGCTATTAGTCTTGGTTTATAGTGACTTTACCTTTGTTTTTTCCAATAATAAAGTCCCTCTTTATTAAAAATAAATGGGACTCACCTTCACTCATTTCCCTGGTGATCCACCTGTTAACTAACCTACTTAGGGTTAAAATGGCCCCAACCAAACAATTTCACAACAAATTCTGAATCTTTCATCTTTCTCCTGAATTCTGGATTTAAGTCATTGCCATGATTATTTGAGATTTCTTTAAAAGGGTTAGACTTGAGTGCCTAAGATGTAGGTGTGAGTTGAGCCTCCTGGTATCTTGATGTGGCCTTGGGTAGACAATGACCAATCTCAGATTCATCTACAACAGAATGGGGACAAAAGTCTCTTCAGCAGATCTCACTCAGGGGAGTAGCTACGAGGCTTAAATGAAGGGTAAGGGTTGTAAAATACATTATAGTTTCCATAAGTCCTAAATGCCATCATCTACCTGATTGTTTCTGATAATTTCTCAGAGAAATTCTCAATTTTAATGGTTACCTTCCTTTTGAAAAAAAAAAAGTTACTTTCTTCTCATGTGAGGGTCCCAGTAGAAAATAAGTTGGCTTTTTGGTCTTTAGGCCTGTAGTGCTTCTATAAGAGGACAGAGTTCAGGATGGTCTTTGTCAGGGAAAATTCTACAGACCCATAGAAGAGAATTTTCAGGGCTTTTGCCACTGGGCAAGGACTAAATGTCCCCATGATCTACTCTGTCATTACAGTTAACAAGCCTATGGTTAAGAACAAAACTGCTAACTCACCAGCTCTGGCTTTATTTTTGTGGTTGCTGTTGTTCTCTGGATAACAATAAGAAAATAATCCCTTTCAATAGTATTCTCAGTTTTTACTGAGATGTATATGCTTTTGTTTTTTTCTTTCTTTCATCTTAGGCTAAGCATGCTGGTTTATACAATTCTTCACTGTTTAAAGATAGAGCCAGAGACACTGTCTTAATAACTGGCTTATGAAGATTGGTATCTTCAAAACCACAGGTCCATTTTCAGAGCCTATTAATAATTAACAGTGAGCTATGTGTACAGGAACCTAATCACATACCTTCTCTTCTCTAATCCTCAAGACAGAGGTTCATAGGGAGTACCCAGTCTGTCCAAGGTCACATTGTTAGTGAGTGACAAAGTCTGGACCTCTCTCATTATTATTAGAAGGGCAACCTCTGTATTAACACAGAGTTAATGGAGTGATCACTTTGACTGAATTCCCTATTTCTATGAAATAGACCCAAGGGACAACAGCTAGCTTGACCAATTTCTATTTTGTGTAACCTAGGGGACTTCTCAGAGAAGCTAGTAGTTATTCCAACTGTTGGTCTGACTTAGCCATAGAAGGCTTCTGAAGACCATTTCAGGAGAGTAGCTTCTCAAAAATCATGCTTCAGGGAAAGTTGGTCCAGCTAGAGGCAGACTCTTGTATCAGGAATGATATCCACTTTCCTTCTTCCCTCTCCCAACTCTAGAGACTCCTGCCCAGCTCTTGTAACAGGCAGCATTTAAAATTAGCTTCTTGTTCTCTTTTGGGTGCATGCATTATTAATTCATGTGAGTTATAAAGAAATGGGAATTACCAAGTGTCCTTTGTGCTTGTGATCTGGTGTTCTTTTGTCAAAAAGCGCTGAGGCCTGTTGTTCTAAGCCCTCTCATGTTCACATTGTCTTTCTTGTTACAAAGCATATTTATTGTCTTCCATCCAGATTTTGAGCTCTGTTTGGGTTTTTTTTTTTTGGCATTTGCCATTCTGAGGAGGAGCGGAGGAGAATGGCTGTGCCCTGGTGTACTCGAACAAGGTTGCTAAAAATGACCAGACCTCTCTTCCTTAGCCTTGTGTGTTTCTGATGGATTTTTCAGTGCAAATTCTAATCAAAGGTGGTGTAGGGAATGTTTATTACCTGGATATTAACTTTTTCCCCATGGAAAAAGGGAACTGGAAGACAGATCACTGGGTGTTTACCTTACACAGAGAATGTCGTCTGCACTCATCTATCTTCTATTCAATCTCCCTTCAGAAAGACATTGCACTCTTCTGACTGCAAGTATCACTAGTGACAGCTTTGCAAGTGGCTTTAACAGCTTGTCATGAAACTAATCAATGTAGCTTTTCGCAAAGGAATCTACTTGATCAATATCATCACCAAGCAAGCCTATGCCTAACAAACAGATCACAGAAAGGTTTTCGTGATCAATAGAAGTTATACAGAAGATGAATTATTGGGTATATTTCAGTGAACGTATTATAAATGCTTCCTGCTGACAGCTCTTTCTCTGGGAGCTATAATAATATACCTAAAGTGATAGAAGCAGAGACAGTGTAGGCCCTGACAGACAGACTCTCAGAGACATGTTCTTAACATGATATACATACACAATTAGTTTAGATAATGGAACTGGTTTTAAAGGAAAACTGGTTTTGATATTTGACATCCTAATTTTTTACCTCCAAGTAGATTGTAAATATTTTGGTAGATGGGTTATCTTAGTGTCTCAGTACTATAGACATGGGCAATTATTAGGACAGGCATATCAATACAATCTTACTCGACCATTGTCCCCTATACTTCTCTAGAAACCAGAGTTAATATCAAGAGGTCATCCCCGCCATTCCCACCCTTTGCCTTACCCTCACCCCAGATTCCTTGGGGAAACCCCAATTCTAAGTAACAAACTTTCCTGGAAAATAGCCTATAAGTATGGACATTAGGAGATGTTGAAATTCCTGGAAATAAAACTTAAGGCACAGCTGTACCACAATAATACATTGAGACATGACCCAACATTTTCCACCTGTGTTTTATATCTCTGCCACCTTTCTTGCTTCATAACGAATTAATCCAACCAAGTGGTTTAAAATAACTACAAGTTTATTTACTTATGATTTTGTGGGTCAGCAATTTGGACTGAGCTCAACAGTGGGACTTTCTGCTGCTCTTGCTGGGGTCATTCATGTGTCTTCAGTGGTTTGGTGGCTCACCTGGGCTGAAGTCCAAAATGATCTCACCCATATCAGCCATCAGCTGAGTCTCTGTCTTCATGTGTTTTCTCTTCTTCAGGCAGGCTAGCTTGGGCCTTTTTCACATCATGATACTGCTATTGGATTTACCTGCATTATATTCTTTAATCTGTTCAACATTATCTGACCATTATCTCTCAATTCTGTGCTCTACCTGAAAGGGTCCACTTGGAAATTACCTGTAATGAACATTTCTTTTCTCTCTTCCATTTTAAAATAAGCAAACACAATATTTATAGTCCTGTTACCATTCCTTCAAAATTGTACTATCTCCTCATATATGTAATAAGAGTTGATCTGATAAACTCAGGCTAGGTGGCAATGGGTAATTATATGTAGAGGACTGGACACCATGCTTGCAAAGGACAGTTATTGATTCTTATCACATTAAAAGGAAACACTGAGAACAGGACAGTCTCCTGGCAAGGCTAGAGACGTTTTCTGACTTGAGGGCAATCCCCCAAGTAACGCAGTGTTCCGGAATGAACTAAGGTCGGTCACTCACTAGTAAGCATGTGTTAAACACTTAGTACTTCTTCATAAGGGTTGTAGGGAAAGAACACGTGAGGAGGGCACCTGGCAATCCTTAGGCAGGCAGCCCTCATATGTCATTACCTGACCTCTCCACACCTGTTTATGTCAATTACCTTAACTCTCCACACCTGTTGTGTGTAACCTTAATAAATTGCCGTTGCGGAGGGGGCTTGGGGCTACCCTGCAACTAAGGTTAGCCCGCCTCCCGCAAGCTTGTTCTTCAAATCCGTGTCATGCCTGGTTCCTTCCTGCAGCAACCAAGACCGGGCCATAGGGGCCATGACAATTATGATTTAATGATTAAAACAATTATGCTGTCATACTTTATAGGAAATTAAGGTATACATACTATTAATAAAAATCCAAGAACTGAAATAGGAATATCAGAGAGATTTGGGAATTTAGTATCCACTTACCAGTGGATTTTTTATGATCCCTGTTTAACCCAACTCCAAGCATGCTGAAAACTTATTTATAACTTTTCTTTCTTTTAAAACTTTAATCAAAACCTGGCAGTCAGCTGTACAAAAAGGATGCACTGACATTTGCGAATGACCACACAGCTCTCTCTCTCATTGATCATTTCTCCTCTAAGTATCCTCTAGGAGATATACCTATGTAATTCTAGGGGCAAAAATCTTTTTTTTCTGACAGTGAACAATCTGTAATTATATCCTGGATAAGCCCAGCCAGATTCAAAGATTGGTTAGATGTCAGATAAGAGCTTGGAAGGTAACTTGGAATTTCTCAGGGATGTAAAATATCCCTTAGATCTCAAGCAAAATAAAAAAAGTAAAAGAAGAAAAAATTCCATTAATCTGTTTGCTTGTCATTGTAAGAGCAACCTTTGAAAGTTTACAATATTTTGATTTTTCAAATGGTAAATCAAGAAGAGAAGTCTTTGAAAGCACATGTTTAAAGATTTGTGTACCATTAACCTGGGGATAAGCACCTGGGGGAAAAGCTTTCTTCTGCTGAAATTCCTTGGTTTGTATTTGTATTGGCATGGAACAACTAAATGCAGTCCAGGGCTTATGTGAGGTTAGCAGTGAGAAAGCGATGAATGCGCCTAGGAGGTCTTAGTTCCTCCCAAATCAGTCTTGAACACCCAAGGTCTTAAAAATACATTTTTGAATATTTTTAGAACATTACGTACTTTGAAATATGGATAGTTTGAAGTCTCCTACCAGTATATTACGTGATAGTGTATCACTCTATGAAGCCTGAGTCTATTGACTGGATGAATGGCCAGCATCAAGGCTACTGCTGAAGTTCAGGCTGCACAAGGCTTTCTCATGACACACACATGGGTTCTAATTCCAACTCTCCCACTTTCTGGCTATTTGACCTAAAACAGATCACTTGTCCTTTCTTATTCATTTTTCTTGTCTAGAAAATAAGAACAATAACAGTGCTTACCTTAGAGGACTGTCGTGGGTAGATACATGGCTTCTATAGATGGAGTTTTCTCAGCAAGATTGTAGAATAAGAGTTTTCTGCCATTATCTCTCCACAGAAAGATTAATTCTGACAACAACCTTTAAAGGAAATCTAAGAGTCCAGTGAAGAAGTTCCAGCACAACATTGGAACAAAAATTTCAAGAGGTGTATTGAAGATGGTAAAAAGAATAATTTTACTTTGTCTGTGTCACTTTTTCCCTAAGGTAGCATAGCTCAGTGTCCCCAACTTGACCCGTAATTTCATCCATTGAAGGAAAGTCAGAGTCAAGTAAATTGGACTCAGGACACTGCCCCCAAATACCCAGTTCTCTCTTGCCCAACTTAGAGTACTGAGGGAATTAGCATGGCTGAGTGGTTAGGAGAGGCTAACAGCAGAAAACCAGGAACTCAATGTAACTGGAGATCAGAACTCAACAAGAGCTATGGATCTTGCTAACTGCTGCACAGATTCCATCAGGGAGCTCATCTATGGGCTTCTTGGGATCCCTTGCCTCGTGGACCTCCCCAACTGGTCTGTATGTATTTCCAATTCCCCATGTGCCTCACAGACACCTTCCCCCTATAGACAGTTCCTAGTACACACCCTCACAGACTGCAAGTGTGAGCTTCTACAGATAGCTTGACTCTGTAAGATTGGGAGAAGGAATACAAACAAGGATTTCAGGGCACTCTTTTTTTAGGGAAAACATATAGGAGGCTCTTAGTACCTTGGTCTTGAATTTCAGGAGAGGCATGAGAAAGCATATAATCTTAAGAACTACCTCCAACAGAGGAAAAGAGGTATACAGCAGTTCCATCCAAAAGTTCTGAGAGAGACTAAGAATTCCTAGCTGGGCTGACTGGTAAAGCTGTTTTTCTTCTGAAGATAATCAGTAGGGAGTAGAGGAAGCGACTACTTAAAAAATCAGAATAAAGCAACACAAGACTTTAAGGAATATGAGAAATCAAGGAAACATGACATTACCAAAGGAGCACAAGAACTAGTAGCTGGCCCCAAAGAAATGAAGATATATAAATAGCTTGATAAACAATTTAAAATAATTATCATAAGGAAGCTCGGTGAGCTATAAGAGTACACAGATAACTAAATACAATAAGGAAGCTAATACATGAACAAAATTATAAGGTTGACAAAGAGATAGAATGGTTCATAAAACAATCAAACAAATTCTGGAGCTAAAGAATATAAAGAATGAAATGAAAAACACAGTAGAGAGCAAACATAGAAGGAAAGAAGGACAACAGAACCTTTGGCAGTGAAGGGGGGACTCCAAGTGGGAAGCCCTCATGGGCTTTTTGTCTAGGGATTCATATAATGCCAGTGAGTGGGGGGGGGGGTGTTGGGATTGTATGTCACACTTGGCCAGGAGCGAGCAGGTAGAAAACATCCTTCTGTTGATTAGCAGATAGATGTATTAGCAAATGATTGGGGTCTTCACTGATCCTGTCCTGAGGTTTTGCAGCAGTGTGCATGTTTTTCGCTCCAGGAGGGACCTCCCAGATGAAGTACCAGTCAGGCTGCTTTTCTCTGATCTCGCTTGAGTCCAGAGAATGTGATCTGGAAAGGCCTGTATGCCCAGGCCTAGAAAATAGGGGTCCTTGTCCAGCTCTGAATGGAGAAACCCTGTATCATGAGTGGGTGGGAAGAAATGGAGAATGATAGCTAGAGGTCATGGGGAATTATGCGGGGGTGACAAAAATGTTCTAAAATTGTGATGATAGTTGTATAACTGTGAAAACCACAAAATTGTATACTTTAAATGGAAGAATTATGTGGTGTGTGAATTATATCTCAATAAAGCTATGTTGAAAATGACTTCTATAGCACTTAACACCACAAGGTACACATGGGACATGCCTAATAAATGATATCTATTATAGGGGTGCTCTGCAAGCTACCTTCTTCCATTATGCAAAGGCTGTGTCTATATCATCAGAGATCTGAGAGGTCAAGGACTGAAAACGAGAGGTTATTTGGAGAAATGAATGAAAAGGACGCAGAGTCCAGGTTCTGTGTGAGCAATGTGGTCTTTATTTCACTCAGGTGCCAGCAGGCTGAGTTCAAAAAAGAAATCAGCATGTGGGTTAAAGCAGGGTAGGAATATAAGAGTTGGTGGGGGTGTAGGGATTAACTCATTCATTCCTTCCTGGGAGAGACGTTCTTTCCTGGGCGGACGGTTCTATTTGGACAGGTTCCTACATTTGGCCCTATCCATATCCTTATATCTGGGGTGGGTAGGGCAAGGAAGATGTGTGAGTAGAATCTCCATGAGGAAGGGAAATGAATTTGGATGGAAAAATTAATATCTCTGCTAACTTCTACTTGTAGTCTTGAATTACAAATGTGCCTGACAAACTGCAATGGTATTAATGTTTCAGGTGACTTTTTTTTTCACCAGTAGAAGTCTCTGGTATTTTCATGTAGTATTACAGTTGTTACAGGGATCCTGAAATACTGTTTATGCTCAATAGTGCTTCTAATTTCTGGTAGATATTAGATTTTCCAGTAGATCTGGTTGGCTAACATCACTGGCCAACATATTGCGGTGATGGGTTCACCTTGGTTAAGAGTGGAACAGAAATGCAATCTTTTGTGTGCATGCCCTATCTGTATAAAACAGGACTTTCTGGAAAGAGTCAGCCTCCTATTCAGGATGAGACACTCTCTCCTCTCCTGTTCCTCTCCTCTGTCTCTGATCACTCACCATTTCAGATTCAAGGAGGGAGAAACAGGAAAACAGAGCTCTTATTTAGTTTTCTGGTTTAAGCAAGATTGTCCACGATCCAGCTTTCATTGCTGCATGGAATAGTTTAAGCAGAAGAATCCCAAGTAGCTGCTATTTCTTGTATTTAGAAGGCTTTGAATGGATGTTCAAAGAGAAAGAGGACTGCATAATCTCATCAATAACCCTATCAAATAATCCCTTTAGTAAGTGGTTAATATTTAATGAGCACCTACCATTTCTCAAGGATGTGTGTACTAAGGACTTCAAATGTATTATATCATTTAATTCTCACAATCATCTGAGATACATATATTAATACTCTGGTAGTATTAATAGTAAAGATGAGAGACTTGGGGTTCAGAGAAATTCAATAACTTACCCAAGGTCCCCCATCTAGTAAGTGGGAAATCTGGGATTCAAACACAGGTTCTTCTGACTCCAAGATTTGTGTTGCTTCTATAACTTCCCACAAAGTCAAATAGGAAAAGAAGATTTTACTTCCTTATTTAGTTTCTTAATAGGAAACCTGGTATACTTATCATGGAACATCAGGGGGAAGAGAACTCGTCTTTACAAAAATGACAGAAAGCTATTCATTCAGATATTGAAATTCCTCCTCTGCTGGAGTGACTTACTACTTGGAATTATTTTTAAAAATACCTGCTCTATCAGTTGCAGTTGAACTCTTTTCTCACTGGAGAATGCATGTTAGCATAAGCTGTTTGCTAAAACGGTTCTTGGACACTGGAACCTTTCTGCTGACGGAATCCTGTTCTGGGCCCCTCTTGTATTATAAGCCATGTCAGAAGGTGGCCCCATCATCTGTTCAGTTGGCCAAGCCAGCAATCTGGGAGCTTCCTCCTCTTTTACAGCTCAAAGTTAGTCCATCACCAAAGCCAGATCAATTCTAACCTGCCAAACAGATCTCAATTATCTCCATTATCTCCTATCTCTCCTACCAGCCCCATAGCAAAATTGTCTCATCTGGACTATGTAACAGACCCCCACTGGCCTTTTCATTCCTGCTCTCCTAGTCTTTGGTCTCTTTTCTGTCTCTTCTGTTCACTAAAGTCAGGGTGTTCTGTGTTTGTTGAGCTCTTTCAGTGATTTGCCTTTGCTCTTAGGATAGTATCAGCTCTTCTTACCTTGGCCTACAAAATACTTACCATTAATCCTAAATACCATCCTGTCTCCCTACACCAGGCACACCCTTATTCTCCCATGGCCAGTTACATTGACTCTCTCTGTTGGTAAGAGTATGGGAGGTTAAGCCACAGCAACAGGCAGCCTCCAAATCGCAGCATCTGAGAAGCCCAGAGGCTCATTTATTGCCTACACCACATATGCAGTATATTATCAGTGAAGGCAGGGTGCTGGGGTGTGTATGCATTGACTGGGAGAAGAAACCATGGCTAATTGTATACCAGCTTTTGAGGGTATCATGCAAGCATCTCTCTCTCTCATATAAATGCATGCTCACATTCTGTTAGCCAAAGCAAGTCACATGTCCACACCCATGTTCAAGGATGCAGGGAAGTACAACTCCAACACATGTACCCAGGAGGATGCCCAGATTTAGCATCAGAATATTGTACTTGCTTCTTTCCACCATGGGCCTTTGAACTTCCTGATCCCTTTGCAGGGAACACCTTTCCTTCCATTCTTTCACTTTTTTTTTTTAAATACATGTATTTTATTATTCTTCATTACATTATTCCCCCCCACACCCGTCCGTGATAAGACAGAATTGATTTACAGAAAAGAATACAGAAAACACCAAAGCTCCTGGTAGTGGGAGAGATTTCAAGTAGGGAGAGAAAAACTCTCTCCGTTCCTCTCCCAGTCTTTCCCCGTCTCCTCCTCTAGGCCTCTAGCCTCAGGGTATATATAGGTGTATGGGTTCCTTGGCCAGGAAACGAATGAATGCAGTCCCTTCCGCCGGGGGGAAGGTGAATGAGTGCAT